>JAODVQ020196888.1:0-13854 GCA_025400075.2 Phenganax stokvisi
AATGCCCGCGACCGAATGCGATAGGATCAGACTTCAACGAAGCCAAAGGACTAACGGAAGAGTATATGAGTTGTAGTTAATGAGCCAGTATCGATCAGAAAGTCATCAAGAAAGGCGAGCAGAATGTCTTCAGCCTCCGATACCCCGCGCGTTTATATAGGGGCCTATGGGTTTTGCCAGGACCCGTCAGGCCGGCTTCTCTTGGTTCGCATGGCTAGCGGACTGGACCAAGGAAGATGGACTATGCCAGGCGGCGGGATTGAGTGGGGAGAGCATCCAAAGGCTGCCCTGCTCCGCGAATTGGAAGAGGAAACGGGTATCGCTGACGTTGAGGCGATTGGAATCACTGAGGTGTATTCACACACTTATCCCAGAAGTGTGGAGCGTCCGTACGACTCGGTTCACCACGTCGGTATCATCTACAATGTCACTGTTAGCCTCCTCGACCTCAGATTCGAGCAAGACGGCTCGACGGATCGTTGCGAGTGGTACACCGAGGATCAAGCCCGGTCGCTGACACTCACTGCGGTGGGGGCATTCGCGGTTGACTTGGCGTGGCCGGCGTCTTAGCCATGCGTTCTGTTGATGAAATGGCGGTACCGCCCAACATGTAGAGCCCGGCTGCCGCGCACTCGCGCCTCTAACCCGACTTAGCTTCACCACAAACCTTGACCGCCCGCAATGATCGGAGAATCAATGGAACGTACATCAAGAGCGTCTTTCCGTCCGAAGACTTGGCAATGGTCCCTCCACGTAGCGTTGGCTCTGCTCTGCCTGCGGGCCGCCCCCGCCTTCTCCACCATCGACACCCTCGTCGTCCTGCACACCAACGACTTTCACGGCTACATCTCGTCCGACGGCGACCGAGCCGCCGGACTAGCCCGCATCGCTACGTACTTCAACCGCGAACGCGCCCGCTCCTCAAAGGTGCTGGCTCTGGATGCCGGCGACTGCGTATCCGGCACGCCCATCTCAACCCTCTTCCAAGGACGACCGATTTTTGAGGCAATGACAGCCGTCGGCTACGACGCCGTCACGCTCGGCAACCACGAGTTTGACTACGGCTGGCGCGAGATCCTCGCCTACCGCGATATCGCCGACTTCCCCCTCCTGAGCGCGAACGCGCGCGGCCCTGCCGGCGAGTTAATCGCCGACGCGCCTTTCGCGACGCTGAGCTTGGAAAATCTGCGTGTCGGCATCTTCGGCGTCACGACGCAGAAGACCAGAGACATTACCACGACGAAGGGCAACGAAGGAGTGACTTTCGACGGGGAAATCGCGTCCGTCCGTGCAGCCATTGACTCGATCAAAACCCACGTCGATATCGTCATCCTCCTATCCCACGCCGGTCACGTTGCTGACAGTACCTTAGCTGAATCGGTGGACGGCATTGATCTCATTGTCAGCGGCCACAACCACACTGTCATCAGCCCTCCTCAGATCGTGAAAGACACTCCGATCGTCCGCGCCGGTGCTTATACATCGCACGTCGGCCACGTCCAACTGCTCTACGACCATGAGGCGGGAGAGGTGACAAAAGTCGAGGGGTTTGTCGTGCCCGCCGCTGACGATCGACTTCAACAGCCGGACCCCAAGGTAGCTGCCATCGTAGCCAAATGGGAAGATCGCGTCTCCCAACTGGTCGACGTCACCATCGGGCACACCGAGCGCGACTGGAGTAAGGAGGAGATGTACATGCTCGTAGAGCACATCTTGGCGACCCGGTCCGGCTCGGACCTTGGCTTCTACAACAAAGGAGGCGTGCGGAATCGCTTGTATCAGGGCAACATTACAGCCCGTCACATCTGGACCATCCATCCCTTCGGCAATCAACTCGCCATCGTGCAGATTCGCGGGAGGGACATCGGCGGCGAACTGTTGGAGCGACTAACCGCTGCGGGCACGGCGCTTGATCCCGATCATCTCTATACCGTGGCGACAAATTCCTTCGTCGTCGAGCCACCTCGGCGCGAGTCATTGATCGGGACTACCAAATCGGTGTGGCTCGAAGAGGATCTGATCCGCGACGTAGTTATCAACTACATCAAAGAGGGCGGTCCCATCGACGCACTGGTGACGTCGGCCAAAATGGAAGCGGGATCCTCTACAGGATCAGAATGAGCAGAATCTCACCCTCCGACCAACCCTTGGTGGGCGTAGTGCCAATCTTCCAAGTGATTGAGCAGCACTCCTGAAGTCCACGTCGGGGGATGCTGCAAGGTGGCGTGAATCTCGGCCTGCTTGGCGGCGTTGTGCTCGCGTTCGAGCAGGCGCTGGTTGAAGGCCGCCACCGCTTCTTCCTCGATAGTACCTTCCTGCCGCACCCAATCCTCAAATGCGAGATAGGTCGGCATCTCCTCGCGGAGAAACGCTAGGGCTGCGTCCTGATCCACCTGCAAGGTCTGCAAGCAGCGCTGGTCGAGGCTACCTTCGGCGCAGTCGGGGTAGTCCAAATGCAGCCAGCCCCTAGCGCGCAGGCAGGTCTTGAGCCACGTGCGCGGCAGTTGGCAAATGCCCAACGGGCCACGATCTATGCTGCTGAGGGTAGGAGCCACAGGCCCAGACAGGCCCGGGGCATCGGGGGCGAGGACGCGAGCGAAGACGCGGCGGTGGAAAAGGTGCCAGTCCTGTAGGCAGTTGAGCAGCACGGCCGATACTTCGGTCGTCTCCTCCGGCGACCAGCCTATATCCCTATAGGTCTCGTCGATTTTGGCCGGCATATAGTGGGTGCGCGGCACCAGAGACTCATTCCAGCGCGCGATGCGATTGGGCTCGTACGTGCCTTCGGCGGTCACCCACTCCTCGAACTGTAGGTAGTTAGGCCGCTGATCCCACAAAAAACGCAAGGCACTGTCTTGGTCGATGCGCAGCACCTCTAGCACGTATTTGTCGAGACCGCCGCTGCAAAAGGGATAGTCCTCGTCGAGTTGCCCGGCTTGGTGCAGGAGGTTTTTCCACCACAGACGCGGTAGCTGGGCCACGCCTAGCGGCCCCTGACAGAGAGTGCTGACCAATGGAATCACAATCTGCTCCTTTCAGGTAGCTGCCAACTCAAACAGCGGTGTTTTCCCCTCGGCGAGGCCCCGCAAGTCCTCCACTTCGGTATCCGTGAGCGGCGCGAGGCGGTCGGCCATGTCCAAGGCCATTTCAAAGAGGGATGCCTCGCCGGGCGGCAGGGCGGCCGTGATGGGTTGCGATAGGGCGAAGCGCAGGGCTAATTCGGCTAGTTCCGGCTCGTCAATGGGATCGTACCAGCATTTGGCGTAGCGTTTGGGTGCCCCTTGGGGCAGGCGCGAGCGGGCCATGGCTTTGAGGGCTAGGCAAGCGGTGCCGCGCTCCTGTGCCTTGGCCACGACTTGGGGGCCGAAGTCGGCTCGAAAGTAATTGACCCAGTTGACGGGGAAGAGCACCGAGTCGAAGGGAAAATAGTCCAGCAGTTTCAAGGCGATCTCAACCGAATGGGCTGAAAAACCTATATAGCGCACCAAGCCCTGATCGCGGGCCTCCACGAACGCCGCCAAGGCTCCGTCGGGAGCAGTCGCCGCGGCAAAATCCTCATCCGTGGTCATGGCGTGTAACTGGTACAAATCGAAGTGGTCGGTGCGCATAGTCTTGAGCGATTGGCGCAACTCGGCGGCAGCCCCAGCCCCCGTGCGCTGGGTCGTCTTACAGGCCAAAAATACATCGCTGCGATACGGTCCCAGAGCTGGTCCCAGACGCTCCTCCGCGTTGCCATAGCTCGGGGCCACGTCAAAGTAATTGACGCCGCGCTCAACGGCCTGTCCCACCAAGCGGTCTGCCTCGCCCGCTTCCACTTGGCTGACGACGATGCCGCCAAAGCCGATTACAGAGAGGTGTTCACCTGTGGTACCATAGGGACGTCGCTGCATGGATATTCTCCTATTTTGATGTGGATCGTCTTGTGCATCCTATTCTGCGTCTATCTGCGTCCATCTGCGGATTACTTTGTAAGTGATGCGTTATTGTCGGGAACCTACTCAAACACCCTTTCGCCACGCTTGTGTCCTCCAATGTAATCCCAATCCATCTCCACGCCCAAACCCGGTCCCTGCGGCACCGGCACGTGGCCTTGGGCATCGACATTTTCTAGCTTGTCGGTGAATTCGGGGGGATAGACGGGCGGCTTGGTATTTTTCACCAGGGGATGGAGCAGACCCAATTCGTAGTAGTTGGTGTTGCGGATGGCGGCAATGCAGTGGCGGTGCGCCAAGCCGCCGCCGTGGAACTCGCAGTCGAGGCCAAAGCCCTCGGCCGCGTGAGCGACCTTCATCGCACCCGTGATGCCGCCGTCCTCAAACGTGCCGACGCGGACGAAGTCCGTGCCACCGTGGGCAATGAAGTCCACGTGTTGCTCAAGACCAAAGATGTGCTCGGTCTGCAAAAGCGGCGTCTTGAGCAACTCGCGCAACTTCTTGTGGGCAAAAATCGACACGCCGCCGTCCTTATAGGGATCCTCCAGCCAGAAGTAACCGGCCTCGTCGCAGGCGCGCCCCACGCGCAGGGCGTCCGCCCACGTCTCGTACTCGCAGGCCGGGTCGATCATCAGGTCCATGCGGTCGCCCACGCGCTCGCCAACTGCGAGCACATTGGCCACCTCGCGGGCGATGGGCGCGTTGCCCCAGCCGTGAATCTTGAACGCAGGATAGCCGATCTCCGCGCACTGCTCGGCAAAGTCGGCAAAAGCCTCCGGCGTGCTCAAGCCGCCGTTTTCGTCGCCATGGTAGGTCGAAGCATAGGCGGGGATAGTCTTTCGCCAACCGCCCAAAAGCTGCCAGATAGGTGCGTCGTACACCTTGCCGGCAAAATCCCACAGCGCCACGTCAACGGCGCAGATTTCGGTGCGGGCGGAGTGGCGCAGACCGCGCTTGAGATCGTTGTAAATCCGCTCGCGGGCAAACGGATCGCGGCCGAGCAGGTAGCGGGCGACGTTTTCGGGCACTGGCGGGCCGAGGCATTCGCCGGTGATGCCAATGCTGGTGTGGATGCGCACCACGCACGGCGTCAGCGGCAGCGTCGCACCCTGCTGGTAAACCTGATTAAAACCATTGTAGTCCGTGCCCATGTTCTCGATCTGATGGGCGAAATAAATATTTTCGATCTTGGTGATTTGGGGATCGGGCATGGGGTTCGTTCCTTTCGGAAAAGGGAATTAGCAAAAAGATTTTGGCATTTGATCCCAAGTTTTGTCGTCCAGCATACGGCCCGTCTTTTTCTTGAACACGCCGCCCCATTGTTTGAAAAAGAACGGCACATCACTCCGCAGACAGAGGTCGCGGATGGATCGCACCCAGTCGGCTTCCATCGGCCGGGCACCTGGCCCAGATTCACCGCCGACGATAACCCAGTCAATTCCCGTCAAGTCCATATCATACAAAGGACCGAGCAGAGGTTCGAGAGACAGAAACTTCGTCTTTGCCCCGGTCTCCTTGAGCCGCGCCATTCGTCCCAACCATCTTGAAGATTCAATGCTTGTGCCAAGCCAGATATTCGGCGTCCAGTTCAGCCTTCCATCGAGCTGCACAACGCGATTCGGACGTTTGGTAAGCACTTGGAACGTATGCTGAGACGCCTCGTTCATGGTTGCAAATACCGATTCTATAAAGGTCGAGGGAACGGACTTGTGGAACAGATCGGACATGGAATTGACGAATACCAAGCTAGGTTTTTTCCATCTAATCGGCTCGCGCAAGGCTTCTGGGTGGACTGTAACCACAAAGCCGTACTTGTATTTTTTGGCTCCCATCGCTTGCAGCCTCTGTGACATCTTTTCGGCATAGCAATGCTTGCAGCCATGGCTGATCTTCGTGCAACCAGTCACTGGATTCCACGTAGTCTCGGTCCATTCGATTTTGGAGCGTGTGGACATATTTACAAGTCCTTTAGAATATGCTCTGCTATACGTATTGCGGGGCCGATTCCATTTGGGCTTCCAACGCAGAACAGAAACTCAAACAACGCTGAATTCTTTGAGTTTTTTAGCGTTCGGGATTTCTCAAGGAATCTATCACCGAATAATTGGGTTAGTTTGGTCTTGTATATTTCAATAAGTCCATCGATACCTTCTGGGCGCTGCTGTTCTTCATCTCCAAATAAGCTGATTTGAGGATTAACGCTGTACAGGTCTCTCCAACTTTCATCGCCATATATGCGATTCAAACGGTTGGCCCATTCTAGAGAGATGCTATCCGGCTCGCGTTTCTTAGGCAACATTCGTGCGATTGCCGACGTGGGAAAAAGTATCCACGTATCCAAGGCTTTGAATGAGGCTATTTTTTCGATTGTCGCCCACTCTACCTCAGTGGCAAATGGATCAAGGAATAGAACACCCCGATAGCGTTGCCAATCTTTTTGCAAGTTCTGCAAAAAATCGTTGGCATCCTCGTTTTCTATTTGAATATTTTTACCTTGATTGGCTTCCCTTAACGAGTCCAGTTGTATAAAACGGTCTTGGTTCTTCTCGACAAAGATGTATTCGTCAAACGGCTTGTCATCGACATCCACAGCTATTTTTGCAGAGCCTTCTACAAATTCTTTTTTCTCCTCGTCAACCGAAGTTAATTCTACCTCCCCTGTACCCGCAAAAGCATCAATGTAAATCAGACGGAACGACTTGTTTTTCAGTGCTGTGGTATAGGCATCCAGATATTTTTTGAGAATGGCTAATTTCTCTTCTGTCCATGGTCCTCCAAAGCCCGTATTGGCACTTCTCATAGGTTTTCTATTCCCACAATTTTTAGGTTCCCGATTCTACAGTTATTTTAGCATAGTAGATTCCATGCCCCTCTCTGGAGGATCGAATGTCAATCGAACCGAGTCAACCCTAGTTCTGATTATATAAAATTGGGTTCAGGCGGCGCGGCGGTTTTCGGTTCCCTACCGTCTCCTCTCAGGCAAAAACCGTCAGACGGGCGGGATTGGCGGGACTGACGGCCCACAGTTCCGCTGGATCGTAAATGCGCACTACCTTCGGAGGGTGCGCCGGTAGTGTCCACTCTGGATTGAAGCGCTCGATTAGCGCAGCGAGATTCTTGTAGGCGATGCGATCCTTGAGGTCGTCGTCAACCGGGGCTTCTTCAATGACCTTCTGCAATATCCTGTAGTCGTAATAGGGCAAGTCGGCACCAAAAATCAGCCGCTCGCGTCCCACCTTGTCGGCCAGCCACGCGAAATCCCATTCAGAGCCTGGCCCGTCTGGGTACTGGACGACCTCGAAAAACACATTGTCGTACTTGGCCAGATGCTCGGCGGCCCAAGTGCTGGCGTGGGCGATGAACGTGCAGTGCGGGAACATTGCGGCAATGCGGTCCATGAGCGGGTTGTGCATGTGCAGGTTGACCAAGCCCTCGCGAGCGGCCGCGGCCTCGACGAAGGGAATGCACCACTCGGCGATGGGCGGATGGCCGACGATGCCGACCAAACCCAACTCGCTCATGGCCTTTTCAGCCTCTTCAATGCCCAGCTTGCCAAAGCGCTCCTCAATCAAGGCCAAGCCGATGGGAAAGACGCCGGGAAAATCGCGGCAGGCGCGGGCAATGACCTCGTTCTGGTGGCGAATATCCACAATGCCGCGGGCAATCGGACTGCCGACGGCAGTGGGCATGGAGATGGCGGCGTGGATATGGGTCTCGGCAAAGCGCGTGAGGCACATGGCGGTGTTTTGGCCAACCGGCGGCACGCGGTCGATGGTGCGGCCAATGTGGTTGTGGCAGTCGATATAGGGACGCATTCAAAGCTCCGTCAGGTCGATGGCGCGGCGCGCTTGAGTGGCACGACGCGCCGCCTCGATAATACTGAGGTTGTGATAGGCTCCCGCGCCGGTGATCGGCGGAGGATCCCCTGCGGCTAAGGCGGCAAACGTGGCGGTGAGATAGCCAGCGTGGCCAGTGCGGTTGCGCTCCGTGACGTCGAGCGGAATCTCGGACCAACTGCCCGTCTCTCGCGAGAAACGATGCAACTCCCGACCGCGACCGACGACGCGCAGGTAGTCGCCGCGCGTGTGTACTTCGCAGAGATTGCTTAGCTCGCCGGCCCCTCCGCCGACCATGCCCCACGAGGTCGAGACCGTGGAGATGGCTCCGTTTTCGTGTTCGAGAAGCAAGAGCGCCACATCATCGACATCGATACCGAAAAAGCGCGTCTGCACTCGCGCCTCTACGTAACGCACCGGCGAGCACATCAAGGTCTCAAGCGAATATATCTCGTGGTATCCCGTATCCCCAATGCAGCCGCCCCCCCGCTTCTTTAGAGGCTCGCCAGATTCGGGCCGGGCTAGCGCGGTGATGAGCCTCGGTCATGGGAAAGAGCGATTTGGCGCGACCGACTTGCGGTTCGGGCAGCTCGCCCCCTTGCAAGAGGGCGATGGCGTGTAGGGTGCCGGGGGTAAAGACGGCGTTGTGGACGACTGTATAAATGACGCTGTGGCGCGCCACAGCGTCTAGCACAGCCGAGGCTTCCTCCAGTGAGGTAGCCATCGGCTTTTCGCTGATGACGGCACAGTTAGTCTCCGCCGCGGCAATGACTTGCTCGACGTGGAGGTGGTGCGGCGTGGCAATGAGGACAGCATCGAGAGCGGCTTGCTCCAGCATGTCGCGGTAGTCGGCGTAGCGCAGGGCGGGCGAAACGCCGGTCGTCGCGCCGACTTTGGCTAGATTGCCATCATCGGGATCAGCTAGCGCGACAATGCGTACCACATCGAGTTCACATAACGTCGGCAGGTGCTGAAGCTGGACGATGCCACCGCAGCCGATTAGTCCGAGGCGAATGGGGATTTGCATAGGCTTAGGTAGGGGCAACCGGCCGGTCGCCCCACTTCTTAATACGGCGTATCCTTGGTGGTGATGGGGCACCAGCGGGCGGCGAACAAATAGTCGAACAATATCTCCGTCGCCTCCGGCGTCCCAATGCGTTCCAAGATTTTGGCCGCCTTGGCACTGACATAGCGGTTCGGATCGTCTAGGGCTGCTACCACGGCCGGCTGCACGGCCTCGGCAACCGGGCCCAGTCGCGCCAAGCCCAAGGCGACATTGCGCCGCACCCATTCGTCGTCGTCGCCCAAAACTCCGGCCAATTCCTCTAATACCGCTGAGGGCAATGTTTCCATAGCACCCAAGGCTTCGGCAGCGTGACCTCGCACCTTGTCCGACGCATCGCCCAACGCCCGCTGCAATGCAGGCACCGCTGCGGCACCCGCCCGACCCATATCGCCCAAACTATCGACCGCGGCTAGCCGCACATCCGCATCGTCGTCAGCGCAGGCCTGCGCTAGCGCCTCGACTGCGGCCGGACCGGCTGCGGCCAAACCGTAGCCAGCATTGCGCCGCACGTGTTCCGGCCCCTCGCGCAAACAGTCCATAAGCGGCCCCACGGCTGGCTCCCCAGCGCGACCGAGGGCATAGGCCGCCGCTTGACTCGCCGCCTCGGAATCTCCCATCAGCGCCTGTAGATCACCGTCGACAGCAAGGCCCTCAGACTGACCGCCGTACCATTCCCACATACTGTGCCACATAGGTGCCTCGGCATGACCGTTCCCGTTCCAAGGCTCCCCGCTCGCATCCCAACTAGGCCCTTCCGGCTCTTCGAGGCGGACAAAGAGAAACTTGACCATATAGCGAGCCTGCTCGGTGCTATTGGGCGTGGCTCGATGCCACAAATCGTAGTGGACAATGCCGACCGTCCCAGCCTCACCCGCGAGCGCGACTTCTCGCTCCTCATCCCCTTGGTCTAGATGGTTGCGATAGTGACTGCCGGGTACAACGCCGGTGGGGCCGCGCTCGACCGGCGTGTCCTGCGGATAGTAAAAGGCCATCGCCCAGCGCAGCCGGTGGTGCCGTCGGCTCCAGCTATCCTTGTGCAGCCGCTGCCCCTCCGAACCCGGCTTGTTGAAATGACAGAACCGATGCGGATGCAAATAGTACCCCGGCCCCAAAATACTGGTCAGGGCTCCCGCGACCTCGGGCTGGTCAAATACCTGCTGCAAATCGGGAATGCGGGGCAACAGGTTATTGCCCGGATTGCCCTCGGCAGCTAAAACCTCCTCTATCTGCCCATAAATGGATTGGTGAAACTCCGAGGGCAAATCCGTTTTGAACACTGTATAGCCATCGGCGATAAAAGACTGCATGCGGCTATCGTCCAACAAGATCGAGTCAGCACACATAGCAAAGCTCCTCGTTTAATGCGTGAGCGCAGCGCGGGCGGGCGGATAGGCGACGAGTTCGGCGAAAATGGGATGGACGCCGACATCGATCATGCTGCCGGTGGAGCGCTGTTGGTCGCGGATTTCTTGGCTTTGAGCGTCGAGTAGTTGGTCGGTTACTTGACGCAGGCGACAGAGAATATCGTCGTCGAGAACGTCTTCTACCAAGCAGTAGCCGTCGCGGATGAGTTGGTCGAAGTTTTCTTTGGGGCCTTGTTGGGACATTGATGTTGTTTACTATTTCATTTCACCGCTCGGATCCGGGAAATGGCGGCGGCAACATCCGACCGTTTCATTCCAGCTTGCCTAGCTTGGCGGCGTGCTTTGGCAATCATGCGGTCAAAATCGCGCATGGAGGGCTTCTGGATGGTCTGAGAGTCTTTGCTCATGATGTGGTACACTGCTCCTTCTGGCTACTTCTATTGGGAGGGACTCTGTTGAAAGCGAATTCGAGCATTGGGTAGCGTAATACCAACAAGTCGGCAGTCGCTAAAGAGGTAGATATTCCCGTCCTCTTCCATCATGCTGTCATTGGCACACTGAGGTTTTTCAAAACTGAGATACAACACATCAGCCCCTTCATCATAGTCGCTCCAAATTTGTGAATAGGGCAAGCGTAACAGCTCGGGAACAAATGTCAGGTCAATGCTGGACGTATCCATATCGCATCTCTCCTGCGAGTAATTTTATCCGGCCTCGACGTGAAGTGCCAACCAAGCCCAACGGCGGGACAAGATTCCAAAACGAGCTAAAAATGGAGCGTCAGCCTAGTCCCCAGATTTCTGTGAGAAACGACCGGATCGACACCAAGCGTAGCTCGATTGCCGCCAAGCTCAATCATATGCCCGTAAGAAGGTTGCTGACTTTGCTGATTGATTCTATTGGCAGAGATCGGTGCATCAACCACTGACCATATATGGCTACCGAAAAAAAGCAAAAACCCTAAAACAACTCTTCCATCGTCATCATCAGGGTCAACGCGCCTTTCATATAGCAATCCTAAATCATTCATAGCATATCTGGTATAATTATCCTCAGAACCACTGGCCATAAGTCCGATACCTAGGATAACTCCGCCTAATTGAGCCATCCCCTTGCTGTGCTGCCCATTGTAGAATTGTCCGCCTCCAGTGATTAGAGCCGATAGACCAAAAGCTAGCCAAGGATTTTTCTTTTGAACTCCAATATGCCCTCGCATCCTCATTACAGGTTCCCTGGACATCTTGGCAATCTCATCCATCGTATAGACGAATACATTCCCGTATCGCGTCCGTATCTTCAGCGATTCGCCTGGAATCTGCTCAATGATAGTTCCGCGAACGAGTCCGCCGTTTTTTAAGTGAACCACATCTTCCATTTGCTGGGCGAATGCTGTCGAGGTCATTGCAAAAGCCGTCAGGCATATGAGAAAAATAAAACGCTGCATGTTTTCTCCTATTTGGTTGAGGCGAACTTTTTTCGCCAAGGTCGGATTATATTGAACGACACTAAGCCTTTTTATTTTTTTGCAAAATCCCACTTTTGCGTCTGAGTCTGCATTATTTCCCAAGATTTAATCGCGATCTTCTAACCGGCCGCCATCTCCCCTTGGCGCGAGCGCTCCTGCAAATCGTAGAGCGAGGAAATGGCGTCCTTGTACAGCGGGATGGGAAAGGAGCGGTCCTCAAAACGCGCTGCGTGCGGGATCCGGCCGCGCACTGGGCGCGCATTGGCCTCGGTCTTGTACGTCATTTCGCCAGTGTAAATCGGGAAAGCATCGGCAGCGCGGTAGCTGAGGATCAGCGTGCGGCGCGGCTTGTCGGAGACATTGGCGATGGAAGCATGGGGGGTCATCGCATGCATGAAGATAACCGTGCCCGCTTCACCGGGGATCGGCACGGCTAGGGACGGATCGACCGCTTCGGTAACCCGGCCTTGAAAAAACCCATCAGTGCTATGAGATAGCAAGTCGCTTTGATGACGGCGAGGAATAACTTGCAGACAGCCGTTTTCAACACTCGCGTCGTCGAGATAAAAGAGGATACTCACCGAGCCGCGATGGGTCAGCGGGTAGTAAGAAAGGTCCTGGTGCCACTCGACGGGCGAGCCGACGCCGGCCGGTTTCATGTTGATCTTGCTGTAGTGAAATACCAAGTCCGGGCCGAGCAGAGCTTCGACCGCGTCGAGTAGGCGCTCCGATGCGGAGAATTCCCGGAAGACCTCGTAGTGACTACAAGGCTCGTACAAACGGCGCACCTGCGTGCCGTCGGGAGGCTGGTTAGGCTCCATCTCCATCCGGGTAGCGTCGTGGTTGGCGAGCGTATTACCGGCGCTGACGGCGTCCATCTCGCGCAGGAAGGCTGCGACCTCCTCGGCGCTGAGGAAGCTCGGGACAGCGACGTATCCCTCGGTGTGGTAGTGTTCGACTTGTGCGTCGTTTAACATGGTTGGTTCCTCCTTACCATTTTTCGATAGCGCCCATCAACATTTTCTGCTGGTCGGTACCAGTTGCGCGGAGTTTCTGCGCAAACGGGCCGTCAAAGGGCTCGCGGGATTTCATCCAAGCGGTCTTATAGCACTTCTGCCCATTCCTGTGTGCATGGCGGCGCTGGATGACAAAATACATATTGCGCGACAGCCTCTTTGTCAACGAAACGAGCGGCGCTTGGTTGACCGTGCGCTGGCCATGACGCTCATTACGGGGCAAACAAACGTCGCGGTTTAGCCAGTGCCAAATGGTCCCGGCAGACGCACACAGCCTACCTACCAAAGGAGCGATCCATGAGCTATCTAAATCCCCGCGCCACCGCCATTGACACGCCAATGCCGCCGCCTGCTTGGGCGCTGCTGGAGTGGGAACTGATTCGGGCGCAAACTAGGGGATGCACGGAATTTTTTGCCAAGTACTTCGACGAGCGGGGCTATTTGGAGTGCATCCCGCGCTGGGGCGGCAACGATGGGCCGGACGACGCCATCGAGAACCTAGTCCACTGGCCCGTACTCTACGTGCTAGGCGGCGGAGCCCATCTGTACGACATGTGCCAGTTGGCATGGGAAGGGCATCTCAAGCAATACACCGAGGCTAAAACCACGGAAGTGCCCTTTACTCGGGACGGGATGTACTATCGCGAATTCCCAGTGATGTTCGATTGGGTGCACAACGGGGAAGGGCTGACGACATTCAACCTGCACGGGCTGATGAACCCACGCGAGCAGGCATTTGAGCAGCGGGTGCGGCGCTACGCCGGATTTTACATGGGCGACGACCCGCAGGCACCCAACTACGACCCCGAACGCAAAATCATCAAGAGCCTGTTCAACGGCAGCCGCGGACCGCTGCTGCGCAAGGCCACGGCACTCGACTGGGCCGGCGATCCGCTCGACGAGGTACAGGAGCGCTTTATTCCCCTGCACGGAGAGCGCAACTTCGAGGAGATGCTGGCTCATTTCAAAGACTATACCGACGTCGTCGGCGACCATCCACAGAACATGGTCGCGACGGCCTTGGGGCTGAACGCGTACGCGCTGACGGGTGAGGACCAGTACAAGGACTGGGTACTCGAATACGTCGAAGCCTGGCGGCAGCGCACACTCGCCAACGACGGAATTATCCCCACCAATATCGGACTCGACGGGACCATAGGCGGCGAGTGCGACGG
>JAODVQ020196992.1:0-14209 GCA_025400075.2 Phenganax stokvisi
TTTGCATGGACCTCCTAGAGTCGGTGATCGGGTTGCATATAAGGTATAAAGGACATGCTTTAATGCAAATTTTCTAGCCCTGGTTTATAGCATTTTGTGTGTCTTTTTCATAGATGATAGAGCTCTCGCAATCTTATACTCCTGAAATTTCCAAATATAAGGTTAGTAATATGGAAGAAAAAGTGTATGATAAGGTCAGAGATGGTGCATAATTATGGTATTTTGGCCATTTTAAGAAAAATTTCAATATTTCTTATGCGAAAACTTTATCTTTCTTAATTAGTAGTATTTGTATCAAGGTCAGGGATTGTACATACTTAAAATATTTTATTTATTTAAAGAAGAACTGCTATATATGTCCTTGGGCAAAAAAAGTGACTCAAATATTATCAATATATATATAATTCCTGCCCTTGATATGGCCAGTTCAATGAATTTATAATTCAGTGCCGGTGCTAATATTACTTTGATTTTGTTCCTTAGGAAGGCAAAGTTTTAAATTTTGATTCAGCTACTCGGCTATTAACATTGAAGCTCACAAAGGAGTCATTAGAAAGAGTAACAGGTATTGTCAATTAGACACTTTTATCAAAAAATAGCCAATGGAAGGAACAGGAATGAATACAAAAACATTTTTTCAGAGATAAAATCTCATTTCTTACTTTAGTATAATAAGACCTTTTAAGCATAGAAAAATTTTCAAAATTTTAACTAAACGTTGATGATCATCGCGTTTGCATGTATTCTTTGTCTATTGACTATCATTGGCTATAAGTTTTGAAAAGATATAAGAAGATCTTGGTCTGAAAATAATCTCTTATGTATAAGGCAGCGCTCAAAATTTGAATTTTTTACGGATATCCAAGTGGATGCTAGGGACTTAAAATCTGTATCCCAATTTCATATTTAGTATCCAAGATTTGGACATTAGGTACTTAAATAAGCAGTACCCAATTACTGCACCCACTCTTCACAAAATTGGACTCCTTGTCGCAAAGCGTCCTGCTGTTTAAACAAGTACTACAAAACATCTTGCCGTTCGTTACGGTCACTTAAGAACCTCACAAGCCATTGTTTTAATTTTTTAGTATATTATTTCAGTATCCCCAATGGATACTAAACCTATAAAATCTAGTGACCAAAATTAAAATCTGGTATCCCGTGGGTATCAGGATACCATTAATCTTGAGCCCTGTATAAGGAGATATAAGAAGAAGGAATGCAAGATTAGCCAACACTGGTCTGGAAGCCGGGCAAACTTCAAAAGACCAGGGACGGTTGTTCGAAAGTTGGATAGGCGCTATCCACTGGATAGTGAACTTTTCAACGTTCATGAAATCGGCCAAAAATGCCCAAAACTTCTACTGTGGTCAATGATTTAAAGATTAAAAACTTTAATCTATCGATATCAGTCGCAAATCTATGTTATAACGATCAATGAGAAATTTTACGAAGGTAACAAAAAATCCCTATCCAGTGGGCAGCGCTATCCACCTTTTGAACAACGGGCCCCAGGAATAAAACTGTAATTTAACTTGGAGAGTACATAAACGGCTTTTCCTTCGCTCTTTTTTTTAAAGGTGATGGGCATATTTCAAAAAAGTTTGAAATTTTGGAAAATGATGAAAAAGATGGCGAAACTGTTGTTCAGGAAGAGCAATCGGATGAGGTAACTTAGAGTTTTGTTTTGAAGGATTAAAGTTTTAAAGTTTTAAAGGATTAAATTAAATTACATAAGCGCCCGTAATATTCATGATTTAGAGAAATGATTAAAGTAAAGTCTATGTTATATCTTTTTGATCATTTTTACGCAAACCTGTGCACCGTGAAGACGAAATAATTGAAGATATGGTTTGGAGACTTGATCAAATTCTTTGTTGTATCTTTTGTTGTTCATTTTTATACAAACTTGTGCGTGGTGAAGACATCCGAAATATGGTTTGAAGACTTACCAAAGTCTTTTTATCTTTTTGCTACTACTATAAGTAACTATATTGATTTTATAGGTCCAAATACAATGGACTTCAATGATAGAGCCGAGACTTGTTGACGTTCCAGTTAATCTTTCGGTCTCCGTTTGAAGTCACTGAACTCCTATCGTTTGCTCCCCCGGTAAATACTGTATTTAAGTTATATACAGAGGGGTGGCTGTCTTTTGCTATCGGAAATATATCTACATGGATATTAAATACGACTGCCATAAATTATATTCATATCCGGCATAAATTATTACGAGCTTGTTATTTTGTTCAATATCAACTTGAATTTGGTCATAATAATCTCCTGTAATTGGTTTAGATTAACACAGTTGTCAGTAAACAATGACAACGTAAACATTACATAAATTTAGTTTTTTCTAGGCCATCGCTTTTATGCTCTCAAAATCATGTATGCTTTAGCAAGAAAATCCCACGATTGTACAGCTGTTTAAATAGATAATTTTAAAAAATGCGCATCCTTTTCCACAAAACTGTGTTTTAGGAGTTGCATTTTGTTTTGAAATGCGAAAAATAGAGTAGGCGCAGTTTCTTATGGAAGCAGAAGATTTGGGAATATTGATTTTTTTGTGCGCCCAAGTTCGCCTACTTCTTCAGTATTTACTCGATTAAGCGCCTTACCTCTAATAAACGCTTCGTGTTTAGCTTGTATGAATAAGCGCCTTGGGTGTTTAATTACGATTGTCAATTCCCAGGGTTCTCTGAGCGCCGGCGCGCCATGTTGCCCGTCAAAACATTATGTCCTCGACAGATTCATTTACAGGGACTCTACAAACTATTACGACCTCTCCTGAAAAAAACACTGTCTACTCACAAGTTCCGACCGAAAAACCTTTTCACTATACGTGAGTATGCAATGGTTTGCCAAGCATTGTTTTCTCAAGGCTAGTTTCGCTCGAAACGTCGTTTCGTTTTGTAGGTACCTGAAAGAATTTCGTGTCGAACAGTGTCCGCTATTCCTACAGCACAAATGCACGCAGCACAGACCCTTCACTTGCTTCCACTGGCACTTTATGAACCAAAGAAGACGTCGGCCAAAGAAGAAACGGGATGGAGTGTTCAATTATAATCCAGACGTGTACTGTACACAGTACGACGAGACAAGTGGAATGTGTCCTTCGTCGGACGAGTACGTATTTCGCATTCGTTTTTTACAAAGTTGCAGCTTGAAAGCAAAGCTGCACTTGGCTAGAATACTAGAAAAAGCCTTTTTATTCTTTTTTTAACGGTATAATAGTTTTAATAAACTTTTTTGGATTGTGTAGCTGTCCGTATTTGCACCGAGTAGCAGGGGACGTCGAACGTCGCTATCATTTGCGATACTACAAGACAGCTATTTGCGTTCACGAAACAGATTCACGTGGTTTCTGTGTTAAAAATGGCCCTCATTGTGCTTTTGCACACGGCCCACACGATATAAGACAGCCTGTGTACGACGTACGAGAAATACAGGCAATGGAAAGAGACGAAGTTCCTGCAGATATAGGTTTACCGTCACCCGAAAGTAAAGTACAACTAGAAGACCCTCGTTGGCAAGGTTCGTATATACAAAATACGAACGTTTTCGATTATTTTCGTCCACACAAGCTTATAAAAGAATGAGAACATGCCATTTAAATGTGTCGATAGCGTCAAAAACAAGTAAATTATCACTATAAGTCGCTTGTTATTGTTGAAATATGGATCGGAAATGTGAATTTTTTCGCTTATTTACGTGCAATGTATTTGTTTGTTAAATGAATTCCAACACTAACTGGTACTTTTTGGCAAAATATTCGCGAATTTTACGTGTTCTGCTATCGTTTTGCCCTAAAAAGTGCACAGCTCGCTAATACTTTGTCTAAATTAAGGATTTAAAGGGCCAACTGTGACGGAAGTTGGCCGGATATCTCTAATTTCATGCACCCAGGAATTTATACGCTATGGTGGCCAAATTCAACTTATAATTCGTTTCACAAATCTTTGGGTACTTGTACAAAGAGTACATGTATTTTTAATGAATAGTTTTACAAGTTCTAAAACAAAACCCTTATAATGGGACTCTGAGTTTCGTATCACAAGGCTCTGTCAATTAGTTGCTCATAAAACTTCTGTTATTGTATTTTCATATGTTTTCATTGATTATTCTTAGTACCGTCTGGGTTATTTGCCTTGAGGCGACAAACTTGTGCCCATACATATTTTTCTTTGTTTATAGTCAATAAATGTCTAAAAGTTTAGGACAATTTCAGATCTTCATCGTCTTCATTCCTTTGATATAAGTGTGCAAAAGCCAAATTGCACGTACTGATGCACACTACTAAAGTCATTAAAATATATTGTCTTTAGATACAAGTTATGTACTGGCACATTATAAAACTGAGCAGTGCAAGAAACCACCTAGATTATGTCGTCAAGGTTATGCTTGTCCACATTTTCACAATCCTAGAGACTGTCGAAGGAGTCCAAGAAAGTATAGATATAGGTACAGAGAATGTTAATAAGGCGATTGATTGCATGATGTGATGATTGTAAGCTCACTATCAGCTATAATTTGATGTGAGTTGAATTCTGTTTAGCCAAAGAAAGGGCTTCCTTGCCTTAAATTTTGTCTTTGCCCCAAAAATCTGCTTGCTTGGAGTACACTCAGAGGTACCATGCAGTTATATCCTTGCCCCAGTAACCCCTTTTCATTAATATCACTCTCATCCCAGATATCCTTTAGCCTCAAATATCCCTTGTACTAGATACCACTCTCCCCAAATTTCACCTTATCATAGATACCCTTTGCCCCAAGTGTCAACATTGCGCCTGTTATCCCCTGACACTAAACATCACTCTTGTCCTATTTGCTCTTTGCCCCAAACACCCCGTTGTCCCAAATATCATAGTTGTATCATGTGTAGCAAAGGTCAATATACTTTTCATTCCAGATCAACACCTTGCCCCAATGTGAAGCATGGTGATGAGTGGGGGGAACCTACTAATTGTGAAAATAGTGAAAATTGTCCATACTGCCACACAAGAACTGAACAACAATTTCACCCAGAGGTAAATAGTGGCTAAACTTTTACAGTAATGGGTTAATCTCTCGCTTGAAGAAAATTTCCAATACAAGGATGTGCATGTATCTCCTTTTGCATTTTCAAAGGTATGAATAAGGAGAGGCATACAATTGACACTAATTAGAAACCTCTTGCCACTTTTTTCAGATATATAAATCAACAAAGTGCAATGATATGCAGCAAACTGGTTATTGTCCTCGTGGACCATTTTGTGCGTTTGCCCATGTGGAACGTAAGTTTATAAAGGCTTAACAAAGTAGGTATATCTCAAGTTGTAGAGGATCTAGCCTTGACTAAGAAAGTATAATTTGTATTTTGCAGAAGAATTTTCAGTACTGGATGAACATGACTATGGTCAGGTGAGTTTACATTATTAATTTGTCACTTATGTCACAAACTACAAGCATGTTGATGTTTTCAAAACTTTGACCCTCAAACTATTTTTGAAAAATATGAATATGATGGGCCTCGTTTTTTGACTCCAACCTTTTCCCCCCTTAGTTTGGTACAAGTCTATCTCAGACAAGTCCAAGTCAAGTTCAGAGTCATGTGACCGTTCCTCAACCAAAGACCTCAAGATCTTTATCAATGTCTTCAAATTATTC
The DNA here is from genome assembly GCA_025400075.2 of Phenganax stokvisi. Taxonomy (NCBI): domain Eukaryota; kingdom Metazoa; phylum Cnidaria; class Anthozoa; order Malacalcyonacea; family Clavulariidae; genus Phenganax; species Phenganax stokvisi. The sequence goes on from JAODVQ020196992.1 coordinate 5,647, forward strand.
TGGTGACACTCCATTGATTGGAAGTTATCCTAGAGCACCAGGCTCAGAACGATCAGAGTCTAGAAGCAGTTTGAAAGATACCGATGACTTTGTGAGTGTGATTTTCTTACACAGTTTCTCTAAACAAGTTTCTTGACTGGTTCATTTGCTCCTGTTGACAATTTGTTGGTTTTATGGTATCTTTTTAGACTACAATTAGAAATAAACTTGCTGCAATTGAAACTGATCCCGGTTTGGACGAAACAGAGAAAGCTCGAAGAAGGCAGGTTGGTAACGGGAGTAGTTCTTTGGCATTTTCTATTTACAACAAGATATAACCCATTCTTTAAAAGCACAGTGGTTACTATCTGCAGTAACTTCTTATTCTTTCCAATGGCAGGCAATTTTAGTTTGTTGCACGCTAATTCGACTTTGTTTATTACAGACGAATTTGTCCTGTTTCAGGGCTGCCTTCCATTGTCATGTTTTTCCACAAGCCTTTTAAAAACCTTTAAAGTGTACTAGTTAACAATCGTTTACAGATAACCACGAGATGGAATATACGTAGAATTTAATGTTTTAAACGAAAATGTTTTTATCTGTCACAGTATTTACAAAAAATAGAAAAATTTGAAGGAATTGTACTTTCATGTGCGTGAAAAAACGTGACAGGGGAATGTAGGCTTAACTCTAAATCATCTTTCTCCATGGGACTCCAGACGATGTTTTGATTGTTTGCTTTAGTCTCTGCTGTCTTCAACTCGTGGTACGCTCTCATCATCTTCCTCAACTGGTTCAGTACCTTCTACTCCAGTGACCTCAGTTTCTGTGAGCGCCACTCCTTTTTATCCAGCGGCTGACACTGTGGAATCCGTTGTAGAACGAGCGTTGGATGAACTGCATTTTGATGACTTCGATGTTTCAGACCTTGAGAAGGAACTAAACGGTAGCTCAGCTCTGCCTGGGTCTGATGTGTTCACTAGCGCCTACCAAGGGTTATCTATTAATCCTGTGGGATCTACCCCACCATTGTCTATCCCTGGAGCGATATCGGAACCCTCTCCCCAACAATCGTTCACTCCTCAGTCACCGTGTTCACCTAGGGATCAATTCTCACCTTTCTCGTCAAAAGTGGTGAATGTCTAAGTTCTATTCTTGCTATTTTAACTTATCCATTTCTTCTGACCTTGAATCTCCCCGTTGCGTCTATTTTAGGAGAGTAATTTATACAGAAACAGTCCTGCGATGCGAAATTACCCCGGGGGATTACTGGGTGAGGCTTTTGGCCACTCCCTTCCCTCTCCGCAACAGCACCCCTCACCCCAGCTCACTTCGCCGCTTGCCTTGTCTGGTAGCCAAGCAGACATCGAGAAGTTGTCTCAAGAGCTCTCGGCCGCGCTTGTAAAGCTGGCTTCCTGGGAGCAAGCGTGGACAAAAGCACGGCAAGCATGCGAGGCCTGGAAAAAAGAGGCTGATCAGGCTGAAAGCCGCGCGAGAAAAGCTGAACAAGAGAGACTGGAACTATCTTTGAAAATTGAAAAGGTAATTTGTCAAGATCAGATAATGTGCATTTTTATAAAATTTGAAGTTGTTGCATAAGAAGATATATTACAATTCGCTTTGAATTATTCAAATATTGTGAATATATACGGTCTTTGACCTTCGTATAAGCATTTTATAATCTTACTCTATAAACACCATTACACAAAGTAATAGATTTTTTCATTTTGCAGACACCTGCCATTCAAGCAGAGGGAAGCGCTGGTGTTGGTGAACGTTCTTATCTTGAACTTTTAAACAAATCTAGCAATATTGAAAAGGAATCTCTGAGCGTTTTAAAACAAATACAACAGCAGTTACGAGTGGATAGTGAGAGATTAGATAGGGTAAGTGGCGTTTAATGACTATGCCTTCACCATACACAAGATTGCATAAACATGAACAAAAAGATAGCCCAAAGACTTGGGCCGAGTCTCCATATCTAAGTCCTGATACAGGTTATAACTTTTTACAAATTATAATATACTTTCTGCTTTTTTAGATAATATATTGTCGTGAATGGTTGAGTTGTGTCGTTTGCAAGACAGAGAAAAGATGTATGGTAACGTGCCCTTGTAATCATTGTATTGTTTGTGAAAACTGTTCTCTTAGTCTCCTGCAGTGCCCTCAGTGTCACACACATATATCGCAAAAAATCCGAATCGAGCTAGGTTTATAAAAAGTCAAATATGCGGGCCTGTTTCTACCAGCCTAACTAAGCTTGCCATTGTTGTACAGTGAAGCCGGTTTTTCCTGTTATAGAGCTCACAAAACATGTTTTTCCCTACGTGAATTTGTTCGAGCGAAAAGTAAATCTACGAAAAGGATTGGCTTGCAAATATTTCGCTGCGAAAGAGTCTTGAACGGACTAACCACATTGCTAGATGTATTCTTTACTCGCACAAATTTGCGTAGTGAAAAACGAGCTTTAGTAACTATACTTGACATTAAGTGGATGCATTGCGAGTGTACAGTTCGATAAACTTGATTGGTAAACTATCTATATCAACGTCATTGGTTGTACATATGTATTATATTTGAGTCATTTCGGGAAGAATTCTTGTATATCTTTTCGTGTAGACTTCATTTTCATGGACTTACAAACTAGCAAAACTTCGGTTTAATGACGTGAAAGAGAAGAAACTGGCAAATCCTCTTTTAATCTGTTTTTGATATTTTAACTGTCCATAAAGATAAAGTTATTATAGAAGGAGGTATATTACAACTCTTCTTGAAATTAGTCCAATCCCTGACTTTGATATAGGCAATAGCCAAAATAAAACGACAAAATTGGCAAAGTTTTTGGCCAGTTGTATCAAATAAATGGTTGGGTGGTTAGGGAATGGTAGGAACTGTCCCAATATTAATTAATTTATTTAAAGAAGCGTTTAGTTGTTTGTTAGCACTTTACAAAAGATAATTGTCCATTTTAATTGGGCGTATTTAGTTTCTAGTGTTTAATGATTGTTCTATAATACGTTGTTGTGCTGCCCTAAGCTGAGTGCAACTGTTTTATTGTGCCGATTGTTCCGGCTGCGATTTTAATGGAGTGTTTGATGCATAGCAACAGAGATGACGTCAAATCTATTCGATAAAATTGTATCCCCTAGGTTGTTTGCACAATAAGAAATAATGGAGAGTTTCGATTCCATTGCATGTTTAGGACAAGTTTTTGAAATTCTATCGATTTCTACCGGAAGGAATTTCTTTTTAAAACAAAAGTAACTAACGTTATTGAAGTAAATTTATTCCAGTCCTAGGGGTGAATTAATCTTGCAATGGACTGAAGCTTTCTTATCGTTAAATTAGTTAGGGTGTTGTTAAAATAGAAATATATTTAACTATTTTCTAAGTATCGCTGGCAACAATTATGCTTTAAACAAATTTTAATTGTCTTCAGCCCACACAGACGAGCAATTTTTGTTTTGACAAGTTACCCTGCGACAGTTACCCTTACTGCTGCCAAGGAGAATCTAACTTAGCCGCACACACGAGCAAGTTACTAGTTACTCATTCAGGAAATGTTGTCAGAGGAAAATTGCTCATCTGTACGAGGCTTTAGTAACGTCACTTCTTTTCGAGACTGTGTTGTTGTGACAAGATTGGTACGAGCTAAGTACGATGTGTTTCGGTGGCTTTCTGTAATCCCTGACCTAGATATAGGTGCTTGTGAAGGTTGGGATAGAGCCTCCTTGATACATGAACATATCAAGAGGCTAAAGGGAAAAAGTGCGTCGTTAGCAAATTATATAAGGTAAAAAATGTTGTTAAGAACTATTTAGTCTAACTTGAGCAATAATATATATACTTTTTATAGTAATGTTTCATAAAGTAGGTTATTTCAAAATTTTGGTGCCGTTTAAATATATGTAGGATGGGGAAAACAAATCTTGAATGAATCAATATTTTTTTTTGCTCGTAATGAAAACTAGTATTGGGCGTTTCATTTACTCTTCTTCTTCTGCCGAAATGAAATATTCTCAAAAAATATCAAAAAGATTAGCTTTTAATTTCTCAGTGTCTATAAAAATATATATGCTGTTCTACCGTTAAATACATTAGGTCCTTTAATTGGAAACTTCATGTTTTCAAATAACTGATACTATTTTATGGGAACCTTTTGATATGTGAACAGCTCAAATTATATTGGAACATACGAAACTAGTACGTAGTTAATTGGTGCCCTTGTTAAAACCAAGTTGTTGACCATCGTATATTGTTCAATATTGTTCATTGAAATCTAACTACCAATAGTAATTGTTTTCAATTTTGTTTGGCATCAATGTTCTGTTAAAGTTTTTAAGCAATTCAGTCTTGTTCTAACTGCGTATTCGCCGACGTAGTTTTCAATTTGGGTTGTTCCTATATCAACAAGTGCCTTTTTAGTTCTTTGCGCTGTTCGTGCGTTAGTTGATGTGTTGTTCTTAGATATCACAAGAATTTGAGTCGTTTTGATGTAGATAGTTTATTTATTGTAAAATGCATTGTTTACTATTTACATGTAAACAACGCTTTGTAGTGTATTATTATTATTAGAGAGATTTCATTGGACAATGTTATAGGTTGTATCAATTTAAAATATATTTCTTTAAAAAGTACAAGTTTAATTGTGAATTTACAGAGGTTTTTAATGATATCTTCTCTACTTTTGCTGTGTAACTTGCTCTTTGTCATAAACAACTTGTTGCACGTTTGTTCGTTACAAATGTTGCAAATTTTGGTAACTTCCGTTGTTCCTTTACTCTTCTGCCCTGCAACAGAAACAACTTTTTCTTTACTGTCGTACGCATGAGCAAACTTCTGTTTGTTTTATCTAAAAGGCAACTCGACCAGCTTGTAAACAAGACTCTTAGTCAAAGAGGAAAGTGGAATAAAGAATACTAAAGGAGAAGAGTGTTTTCTTTTTGAATAGTGTCTTTCATTGAATAATTTGCGGGAAAAACTCCTTCATTGTCCCTCCCCCCCGTGATATTTGAATCAACCAATCATATGGAAGGGTAGGACTAACGAAAGTTGAACAAAACAAAATGGCGAACCTAATATTTTTGGCTTAATTTTGACCGAAAGAAGCCGCATTAGAAAGGTAATTTGAAGACCTTTTTGGGAAAAGGTGTGTACTTTAAACTTTCTTTTAACTTTGAACAGTTTGCTCTGTGTTGTTTGTGAGATATGTAACCGAAAATTTCTGAATTAAAATTGACAACTTTGCTTTATATTTTGATTGACAGACTAGTTGTTTATGGCGTTAAAATTATGCAAACGTTTTCAAACAGCCAGGGGTACGTGACATGATCAAAATATTTCTTGTTGTATTTAAACTTAAATCACTTTCTATGTATCAAGTTGATAGCAATATTTTCAGTCTTGGTTACAATTTAAAATCAGGGCCCCCTGTAAATGAAATTGTGTAGTGAGCATGTGTAAAGTGTCTCACTTTGTGAGGAATTGAAAGGAAAGTCGTTCTTTTCTAATTGGTTGAAAATGTTTCAAAATCTTCAGCAATCTCATTCGTGTGTGTCTGCTTTGGTCTCTGGAGTAGAAACCTAAGTTCCTGAGCCCAGTTCAAAAAGCCTGGGAACAAAGTTGGGTCTTTAGTTGGATATGAGCTGGGTATTAAGTGGAGTTCATTTTCCTTGTAGCATTGCTAAGAAAGATTTCAAATGCCCCTCCTGCGCCCCCACCACCCGAGCTGTGTTGTATGAGTGGGTGTGCCAATTGTATATGGATTGAATATGCTAAGGAGCTGAAGGAGTTCTCCAATGGGGTGTCTAATGAAGCAATTAATGAGGCACTGAAACAGATTGAGGACCCCAGTTTCAGAGTGTTTATTAAAATGGAAATTGATGGGATTTTATCAAAGCCAAAGAAAAAGTAGAAGTCCAAGTTATTTCCACCTCGGATGAATAAAGATGTCTTATTTGGATGTATCCTATCTGATTCCATATTTTCGGTGAGTCTTGCTCTTTATAGTTGCATTTACAATAAATGTGTGCCTGGAAATTTAAACAGAATTTTGATGGCTTTTTGTGGGAAAAGCACTTGATTATGACCAAGTTTTGCTTTAGTCTGCCTTAGTACGAAAAGTTGTGAATGTATCGCCAAACAGTGTGTTTTTTCATTTTTTTGCTTGAGCAATGCTCTGTGCTTATTTTTTTAATTTCATGGCAAAATGGAATATAAATAACATTTTATTGATTGCAATTCAATTAGTCTTTAGAGTAACATAATTACTACAAGTATTAGCAATTTTCTTTAACCACAATTATACTAAATGGGATGTTTTGAGTAAGTTGGCTGTTTGATAGGTTGAGCATAATTGCCATTTAAACTGACTTTACTGTAATTTATGTAAATAACATCATCCTATAGTAACTTGCCAGCCAGATTGTCCAAAGCACATTGCAAAATACAGCTTTTCTACTTCACTTTGTAAACTCCAGTCTAAAGTCACTTCCTTGTTATCTACGCTCACAGAAACTCGTAATTTCTGCCTAGACACTTTGTGTGCCTCAAACGAGACTTGGGTGCCTCTTTTGAAAGGAGGCAGTCTCGTTGTCATGTTAGTTCCATTCACATGAATAATTCCCTTCGAATTCACCCCAACACACTCAGGACCTTGTAACACTTGTGTGTTATCAATGACACAATTTTGGGTGATCATTCCAATGACATCACTTGCCGAAGGTTCACCTGTTTCTTCTACTGTAAATGTAAGAGTATTTCCAATAATGTAACTCATTGAACGAGAACGTAGAACTCTCGAACTTTCGGGAAAAACTTTGGTTGCCGTACGTCTGTCGTTGCTCAACTGGTAAATAGAAATTCTTTTCTCGTTCTTGCAATCTTTCAATGACCATTCTGCGAAAGAAATTTATAATGAGTTAGTGGTAAATATCCCATAGGATGCCATCTAGTACTATTTAAAAGCTTTAAGCCCTTACCATGTGGCTCGAGTGATGTCACACCATTCTTGCATGCACTCCAAGGCCCCCATTTCTCCTTGTTTGCAGACCTTCCACAAACACGGAATGTGTAAGTCACATGAGGCTCAATATCTGTGACAAGATAGGACATTTGTTCGCCTTTATAAATGGTATTGAACACATCATCACAGTTCACTTTATTATCAGCTTGACAATATTGTAGCATGTACTCTGACGTCCCCACACTGCCTTCAGTAAACGACTCACTCTCGACTAACGTCTAGTTTATGAAATTAAAGGACAAGGTTTAGTAAAATTGGCAATCTTCATACTGTACTTTCGTTGTACCAGGTGTGATAGTTTCCAGTTACAAGGATGGTAATTTCATCATACCTCGTCCCATTGCACCAGAATGCCACCAGCTTGTTCAACTAGTTCAATAATTTGCAGTGAACCCAACATTTGGACCTCACCAAGTCTCTGAACTGTCTCAATTATGTTGCTTACTTCAGATTCTTCAATACTCACTGACAAGTTTTGAGCCACACATGGCATATCTGGGTAACTGAGAAGTATACAATAATCAACATGTAAGACTCTTGTGCCACTAAGCTATGCTGCCAGTTCATTCATTTCCAAGTATTTCAAATGTACCTTTTCTGTATTGGCTGCAATTTTTTCTTTATTTCTTTTTCATTCTTCATAACCAAATCATCTTCTTTTTCTAGTATATTGTGCCCTGAAAAGTTTTCAAAGCAAAACAATCAAAACACAATGGACCCATTACGTCTTAAAAAAAATTTTTCTCTAGACAAAAATAGTACCACAGCATCATAAAATTAGTAAAATCACAATATTTGGTTGCAAACCATTGTAAAGTGCTGGAAAATGTAGCCATGTGAAGTGAAGTTGGCTAATTTTGTATATTTTTATATTACAAGGCTGAAATTCATAGCTTTTTTGAGGAAGTTATTACAATTTCGACTGCACAATACTAAAATATATAGATTTTGCACACTCCGCATTGCTATACATTCCGCATTTTACAACATTTTCTGAAGAAACTTTGAAATTTTACTAATTTTGTAATGCTCTCTCCAGCTTTGGTGATGGATAGCCTTTTTTATTGGCTTGACCAAAATTATTTCATTGTATGATGCATTCATTAGCTGCACAAGAATCTCATTCTTATGACTAAAATAGCAAGTTTGCACTAGTGTACAATGTCTTTAAGTATGCTCTACCTTCTGTTATTAAATTCTTCATATTAGCTAGGTCACTATCAAGTTGTTGCTTCAGTTTCATCAAAGGTTCCAAGTCTTGTGTCTCAATTTCTTTGATTGTTGTCAGCAGAAACACCTTTCGAGTTTCCAATGCGGCTATTATTTCTTTCTTTGCCAACTCAAAATGGTTCTCTACGACTTTTGTTGCATTCATGCTGCTCGTCTTGACGCTCCCAATTGCGCTGTTCACATTTTGAATTTGAGAGCTAAGTATATGAAGTTTTCAGAGATTTACCATTAGACTACAGCTAATTAATATAATCACCAACTAACTGTTGCCTTGTGTTAAGCCCCGTACAGACGGACAATTTTTCCTTGACAATTTTCCTTGACGACATC
>JAODVQ020197099.1:3276-14208 GCA_025400075.2 Phenganax stokvisi
AGTGTAATAAGACGTCATTCAATCTTACTTCAAAAGGTACTCTTCAAGAAGTGGGGAATAACATTATGTATACTCCTGATGAAGTGCAAAATACAAGAATTTTCTGGCAAAAATTCATTGAGATGATCTGAATATATTCTGCAGTTCTTCTTTAAGTTAACGGAGAGTTATGAATGTGCGCAAATGTGACTTTGGTACAGACAAAAGTTAAGTAGTTTACAACCTTGTATTCTCTTATCTAGGTTGTGATGCTTGTCTTTGTGATGTACATGGCAGTGCTTCGTTGACATGTGATAAACAAACAGGGAAATGTCCTTGCAAAACGCTAACTGTGGGCACCAAATGTGACTCCTGTCTCACAGGCTTCTATTATGGTCTAGATAAATATCATCCTACAGGCTGTCTCAGATGCCAATGCTCTGGAAAGACTGTAAATTGTAATAGTAAAGCAAATATGTATGAAGTCAGCGTGATCACTGATCTCAATATAGCAAGTAGACCTGATTTCACTCATTTCCAATACTGGACTGCTACTGGAGGAATGGCTCTCTCAGCTGGATTTGAATTCATCGCTGAAGAACTAAGGTAGCTACAGTGAAGGGTAATGCCGATATTGGGAAAGCCGACTATCGGCAATTTATGAGAACTACGTTAACCCCATTGTACGTTAGGGTGAATACTCTCAAAAGTATGTGTGGTACTCTCAAACGTACTGATAGGACTCGTTCGAATTGTTATCACTGATCTTTTTCAAATTTCAGAGGTATTCTCTCAGTTGTTTCAACCACAAACGAGGTGATCTATTTCAAAGCTCCTGCTAAGTTCTTGGGCAATAAACGCGCTGCTTACCAGCACATGTTGTCATTCTATTTGAAACAAGACAAGGCAAACGATCCCTTGGATGTTATGCAAGGTGATGTGATTCTAAAAGGAAAATGGTTCAACGAAAGCTTAGTTCATAAATTTGAACGAAGACCCAGCGATGATTTTACTAAATTCTCTGTAAGTTTTACGTCACAACGGCCTATTCTACATATTTTGATTGCTATGAATTGTAGTTTTTCTTTCATTAGGTATTTCTGGGTGAGGAACAATGGAAAGTTGGTGAAGCAAATGGTCGAAATGTGTCGTCTTATGAAATGGTCATTGTACTAAGTGAACTAGAAGAACTATTGATTAGAGCAAAATGGTCAAATGTAAGTAACATTGCATTTACAGAAACATTGAATCTTGAAATATTGTCTGCTGTTGCATATGTCAAGCCTTAGCAGCGGTTTGAAATTATTTTGCTTCAAATTTATCCTAAGAAGCAATTTCAATTTATATTTTTCCTACATTATTTGCCAGACAACCGGAGCTACGACATCAATCGCTGTAATCACATTGTCTCTCAGTGAAGAATACCTGAATAGATCCCAGGCGCCAGCTGGTGCGCGAATGACGCAATCTGTAGAATCATGCGACTGTCCTCGTGAATTTTCTGGCGACTCTTGTGAACGATGTGCCGCGGGTTTTACTCGTAAGATACCTAATTCCGGTCCCTATACGAGTTGTGTCCCTTGTAGTTGTCATGGCAATAGTGATAAATGTGATCCTGATAATGGTGTCTGTATAGATTGTAAATATAATACTACAGGTTTGTTGAGCTCCTTAACTTTTTGCATGAACTAACTACATTTATACTGGATAGCTCTACCAGTTCTAGAGATCCATTGGGAGTCATATCTTTTTGATCCAGTACTTCTACAGTAGTATAGCAGACTGGTGAGATAATGCTTTTCATGTTTCATTGTTCTTTCAGGTGATCATTGTGAGAGATGTGCTGTAGGTTACTATGGTAACGCCACGTCAGGCTCTGCAGACGCATGTCAAGCTTGTTCATGTCATGGTGGCCACGATTCGTGTGACCTCACTAGTGATGGTTCATTTGTGTGTAACTGTGGTGTTGGTTATGAAGGAGAGCGATGTGAGAGGTGTGCTGATGGCTTCTATGGAATACCTACTGAGGTTAGCTTCACTTTCTAGACTGTTTTTCGTAGAGATCTAGCAGGAAGTCATCTCTTATTGATTCAGTGTTATACGCGTGCCGAAGATTTAAAATAAATTTTGAATCCGTTATTTTGTACTGCAGCTCAATGGTAGGTGCTCTCCTTGCGTTTGTAATGGTAACTCTCGGACTTGCAATCGCACTACTGGAGATTGCTCTTCATATTGTGGCTTCAATTCCACTGGCACGAACTGCGAGTGGTGTAAACCTGGTTACTACGGTGATGCAACCAATCAGGATTGTCACGGTGAGTTGTATACTAGAATAATCAAGATTATTATATGTGGGGGGAGGGGGCTAAAACATGACTATAGTTACAGAATTGCGTTTTGGGTGTTCCTGATGAAATCGACATCGCATCAAACGTTTTGTTGATCAATTGTTATTTTTCAGATTGCAACTGTGAAGCGCAGGGAAGTGTTCACAATAATTGTGATCGAGTGAACGGATCGTGCAGGTGTCTCCAGAACGTTGTAGGACGCACATGCTCTCAATGTGCTGTGGGAGCCTGGGACTATAGGAATGGAACTGGATGCAAGCTGTGTAATTGCTTTGAAGATGGATCAACCAGCAGGCAATGCGACTTGGTAAGATGCTAAACTTCGAGCTAAACTCAACTCCAACTCAATCAGAAAAGTGAAGTTAACCGCTAGATACCATTTCAGGATTCGTAATTGTAAAATGTATATCCTTTTTCAGACAACAGGCCAATGTCCTTGTAAACTAAATGTCACTGGAATGACATGTGATAGATGCTTTGATGGCTTCTTTGGCGTTAGCCTTGGCTGTCTGGGTAAGTATTTGAGTGAATCACATATGTAGAAATTGAAAAAATTCTGGTAGCAATGATGCCCACGATTGAATGTATCCGTTGTAGTTTAAAGCGTGTTTTCTTTAATGGCATGCAATGTTCTTTCTGGACAGATTGCGACTGTAACATGACGTACTCGAATCATTCAATATGTGATCCAAGACATGGCCAATGTGAATGCAAGAAGAGTCATGCGGGAGGATTTTATGGCGGCCGTCAGTGCACAGAGTGTCGTTGGGATGCTGTAGGTAAGATACGAATACCATTAGACGTCTTACTATTGTACTTTGTGGAGGTTTAGTAAGAGCTATGTTTCTCTTTATTCAGGATCATTTCCTACCTGTGTCCAGTGTAATGAAACATGCTATGAAAACTGGTATAGACTGATATCCGAAGAAAGAAACCAAGTTCAATCATTGGCTCAAAATGTCAGCAATATTTTGCGAACATTCAATGGTGCTTCCATTACAGATATTAATGAGACTCTAGCAGACCTGAATGCGAAACTGGCTGAGTCTGAAAAGATCTTTGAAGGCGCGAAGTTTGACACTGAAAGCAAAAAGATGCAGTACGATAAAGTAAGAACTTTTGTTTTTCAAAAACTTTAGTAAGATTCGATTCGTTTCATATTGATCCTGTCTTACTTCAGGAGGCAACCTAAACTCGTTGTATTTCTATTCTGTCAAATATGTTCTGTTTTCCAGATAAATCAGTCCCTTAATGAGCTGAAGGAGAAACTAGACCAAGCCAACGAAAGTTTGACTGAGGTCATGGTATACTTAGCCGCCATGATTGTGCCATTTGACGGAACAGTTGCTGTGGGTTCGTCATCTGTCCGAGCAAACTACACCAGCATCAGAAACTGGGTGGATACAATATTGCATGAGGTTGAGGCAAATAATAGAACAGCCTATCAGGATTTTGAAAAAATCATATCTTTTCATCAACAAGTAAGTTTTAAAAAGTCCTTTCATTTTGTTATAACATGGTGCTGATGATAAAGCGTTAACTGTTTATGTTCTGTTCTTTTCCTTTCAGATTAAGCAATACAACACCAGTGGAGCAGAAATTGTGGAAGAAATAAAGAAGACAGTAAGACGTTTGGATAACATCACAGAGAAAATAAATGAAGCGAATTTTATATTGAGTAAAGATTTCTACGACAATGTCGATGCGAATGAACAAGCACTTGAGCGACTAAGTTGGGTAAGATTAATTTGTGCAGTCTTGCCTTAATACTCTGTTTTTAATCACAGTAATAAATATTCCATCACAGGATTCAAAAGACATCAGTCGATTTGTAAATGAATCATCGCTGTTGTCCAACGCCGCCAATGAAATGTTGAATCACACTCAGAGTAACAATACCGCGGCTCAGAGTGGGGCTGGGAGCAACTTTAGACAGAGTCAACTCGTCTATAATGAAAGTGCAGAAGTTGAAAGAAAATCTCGTGAAGCAAGAAACATTTCTGAAGAATTTAGGGTTTGTGACCAAGCTCTAAACTGTTTTTCCTCGAGATCCAGAAAGAGTCATTTCTTACTGATTCAGTGCTACTACAGGAGGATAAACTACTCGTTTTATACTGGAAAACTCTATCATTTCTATGCTGTTCTTTTTAGACACCGTGACATAGTTTTCTTTAAATTCTAGACTAATTCAAGTGAACTGCTGGGTCAAGCTGAAAGCACCATTACTGAGGTTAAAAGTAGCATTGAAAGTATGGCCCATGCTCGCGCAAACCTCGAAAATGCTACGATGATTGCCGATGAGGTGCTCGGCATGACGATTCCAGTCGAAGGCCAAACGATCAATGAAATTTCCCAAGAAATCTTGAGAATAGATGTGAATGAAACAGTCGTGAATGCCACGTTCAAAGATGCAACCGCTGGGCTACAAGCTGCCGAGGAGGCTCAACTCCTGGCCGAGCGAGCAAAGTAAGTCTGGGAACGAAATAATATCAAACTATGGTTCGCTTTCTGAAGATATAGCAAACCAGGATGAAATTTTCTGCGAAACAATGGCAACACACCACGGTGGCTAGCCGAAAGTACAGTAGTGCATGCCAATATACGTGTTGTGTCTTGTTTAGGAATATCTCAAATATAACTCTTGGACAAGTGAAGGAAATTGAAAGGAAGATCGTGGAAGCACATAGGCGTCGAGAAGAAGCAAGAAAGTTACAAAACTCCACAGATCAGATGGTGGCGGAAATTATGAAAATTACAGAAGAGGTACTAGTTCATTGATCGGTGAACTATAAGCATGCTCAGGGTGGATGGGATATCTATTAGTTTTAAACTGTTTTCCCCGGAGATAGATCCAGGAAGAGTCATCTCTAATTGATCTAGTGTTGCTGGAGGGAGAAACGTAGACTAAACTAACTCTGTTTTTACTGGATGGCTCTAACTGATCTTCCTCGTGGTCCAGTAAAAGTCATCTTGGCATATCTTTTTAAAGGTAGAAAATGAGTATTCTGATGCTCGTGCAGTTGGCCAAGATACATTAAAATTACTGAACACTACCATTGGCGAAATTGATAAGAGCTTAAAATGCTTCAATGAATCGAAAGAATTAGCTTTGAATGCAAGCAGAAGTGCTAACCTGGCTTATAAACACGTCATGAATGCTTCAAAAGTAAGGAAACTTTCTGTGTCATGGTTTATTTCTATGATAACTTATTTGTTTCTAACATCTCTTTTTTTAAGATTCACAATGAAAGCGAAGTGACATTACGAGATATAGAAACATCACTGAACCGTTCCTATGCGATAGCAATGATATCTTACAACAGTATATTGGCAACGTACGAAAATGCTAGTAGACTTTTTGACGAAGTCAGAGAGGCTGAAGGTGATGATAGTTCTATCAGGTCTAAGCTCTTCTAGTTGGAATCATATGTAAATGATGCAGTGTTACTACCGAAGGGAGCCCAAACTATCTCTAATTTTCATCTAGATCTTCTGATGAGTTACATTAACCAAAGAGAAGAGATGGAAGCTCTAGAAACTGAAGTCACGCAACTAGAAACAACGCTGGATTCGTTAAATATTGATTTAGAAAGAAAACTGCAAGAATATGAGTCCTGCAATGGAGGCTAACGCTTGGTCGTTGGACGTACCTTCACCAGATAACAAAGAAAGTGTCGTCTTGGCCGACTATAGAGATATATTCAACCTTTTGATACACAATGCTCCTTAGAAGGCCCTGCGTATAGTACAAAAAAGCCTTAAGAGCAACTAATAGTGCTAATTTTGGAGGTTTTTTCCCTCTGAAGAGCAGGTAAATGAAACGTATTTTAACCATGATTTTAACTCAATTTTTGTCCATCTCTTCCTTTCCTAAATTCAAGAGCAAAGTTTTGTTGTATATGTGAATAGTATTCTAGTAGTGGTTCAATCGTATGTACGCCAGGCTTGTATCATAATATAAATAACCAATATTTTTTTACACCATGGACTATAATGATTGCTGCGAGGCTTGAAAGAATAATTTGACATTGTAGTTTGAATAGGATGATAATTTTTTAAAGTTTATATATATTTGTACAATGGAGAAGTTGTAAATTTTTCAAAAACTGCCCTTTCTCGAG
The DNA here is from genome assembly GCA_025400075.2 of Phenganax stokvisi. Classification (NCBI taxonomy): domain Eukaryota; kingdom Metazoa; phylum Cnidaria; class Anthozoa; order Malacalcyonacea; family Clavulariidae; genus Phenganax; species Phenganax stokvisi. Next base: position 9,725 of record JAODVQ020197099.1, read on the forward strand.
ATCCTCCACCTCATCTGTGGCCTCGTTCCAATTCATCCGGCCGGGCGATATTCCCCTGTCGCCCCAGCCCTCCATCTTTCACTCTTCACGATTCTTTATTTTAGGCACTCAAGTCTGTCAAGTGATATTCATTTTATTTTTGCAATTTTGGGTTTGATTTAAGTTATTATATGCTTCATTTTATATACTTCATTTAAGCGTTAGACCTATCCTGATATTTCTGCAAAATTAGTGCAGTTCGACACTGGTTTTACGGCGCTAAACGCGAGGCAAGTTTATTTACTTTGGTTGGAGAAGAGATGCCTTAATGGAGAATTTACTCGGTGTGTATCCATTGTTTCGTGTTTAACAGCCTCTAATGGCTAGCATGGAGCAAGATGGTGTACTTCTGGTAAGTCCTGGCATTGTGACAAGTTAAATTTCGTTAAATTAAAGCAATGCGAGGCTTCATATATGTGATAAAACTTGTCGAATTGAGTTTGAACGTTTTAACTTCAGAGCGAAGGAACTTACCAAAGAAGAGGCAGTCAGAATGTTCGTCCTCCTACAATGCAGAAAGAGCCGTCTGATTCAAACATGATATTCACTGACGTCGATGATCTTAAAACTGAAATAAGACGACAGCTTAAAATAAAAGAAGGCGCCGAGAATTTCAAAAAAGCTACAACGGATAAAAAGTCGTTAACACAATGCAATTCAATTCTCAAAGAGGCCAACTCAAAATTGCAAGAATTGCATTTTCAACTGCAAGATATGAACGCAGGGCTCACCGATAGCACTTCAGGTATAAAAAGCTATATATTTATCCCTTTAAAACCTCAGCATTACGGTTTTCCTGCTCTACTTCGAGAATGAATTTTAAACCCTACAGGTAGTCAAGTTCGCTCCATTTCAGAAGCAGTTGATGATTGCAATATTTGTATTTTCAGCACGTTTTTGTCGTATTTCAAGATAGGCTATAAATATAAGCTGCATTTTGCTGTGGATAATTAATTTAAAACCAGATATAGGCCCTGATTTTATATATTTGTTATTGAACTCTGATAGAAAACTCGTTGTTTTAAACTGTGCATTTAAAAATATGCTGTTTGTGTATAATACAAATTGATTTTATAATTCGAAGGATATATATAACATGTTTAACATGTTATAACATGTTTGTCTTTGTGAGGTTATAAAAGTACTGATGTCAATGCCAAAAAAGCTTAGAATTGGATCATTTACGTTTGATATTGTAAATGTGGTTTTAAGAAGGTCATGTGTTTTGTTTTGAATCGACAGTTGCTTCCTCAATATATTCATCCGAGTTATAGCAAACACAACAAACACCTAAATGCTTGGCTATAATTCATTTTATTAATTTAGATACATTATTTTGATGTAGACATTACTCATGACAGGGTCAAGTTGAGTATGATTTTTCGATGCTTAATTAAAAATATTTGTGTTATATAACTTTGAAATTGAGATTGTTTCCTCCAAGTATTAGGTACTCATTTCAAGTTCTTGAATCACTGAGCCAAAGATCAACAATCTGCAACTGTCATAGATTTGTTATAGATAATCTATTTCATTCTGTCAACTTAATATATTTCAAAAAATATCAAAATACTACACACAATTTTCCTCCGAAGGTCATCCTTAATTGTTCTCATAAAGTGCCTTGGAAGTGAAGTTAACTTTTTTGTAATTTTCAAAAGTAACTGTTTGTAACAATGTAGCATCAATACAAATTGCTGTGAATGAATTTTTTGCCAAGTGATTGTTGAGCAAGTCAGCGTATTTAGTACAATTTATTGTCAAACCTCACTAGACAAGAACAGCATGTGTGTGGAATTTTGGTTGTCTAGTAAAAAAATTTGTTTGTCATCTCAGATTAATACCTAAAACTAATTTGGTGTTTAATCTCTTGTTTACCACCAGTTGGAATGGACTTTCAGTTTGTGTGGGTTCAAGTGGAACAGTGTCAAAAGTTTTAAGACAAGTTTGTGTTGTTGGTTTTTATGTTAAATATGCAAGCAGACTCCTGCCAAGTCTGACAATAAACTAAATTATGCTACAGCTTCCTGCTGTGTCTGTTTAGTTTCCTGCATAATTAAAATAAGCTAGCCAATTAATTGTGAAATTAATTTCTTTTAAAGTAAAGTTTGGGATGTAGCCACTAGTCTTGCATTTTAATTGGGTATAACACATGAACTAGTATTGTCTAAATTGGCATTTCAGCTGTTCAATGGTGGTGCTCTCTTGAAATTTGCTTTTTAATGGATTCATTTATCATTGTATATTTAACTTTTAATCTACTCTCAGTTTACCTAGATTTATCATTGATTTATCCAGTTGTGTATCTATTTTATCCCACAACAATTTACTTCATTATCCCATTTGATACCCTTAGAACAAGAGGATGCGTTTTCACCCGAGAAAGTTCACCATGATCACGACCAAGTAAGCAAGCACTTAACCACGCTTCACAAACAAATGGCAATTGAACTGAAAGTTCGTCAGGGTGCCGAGAATATGATTCAAATGTACAGCTCTTCGAAAGACAAAAAAATGCTGGCAGAGGCACAGCAAATGCTGGATGATTCCAAAGTGAAGATAAGTTTTTTAAAAATGGCAATTCTCCGCGAGCAACAGCAGCATAATGCGATGGAATGTGAGGAGAATCATTTGAGTAAACCTGTGCAACCAAAACTGTCAAGGCTTGAGCAGAGAATTGAGGAAATACGTCATCATATTGAGATTGAATCACGTGTTACCGAAGGCTTGAACAATATGAAAAAACTTTTGCAAGATAAACAAGATAAAAAACAATTGCAAGAGGTCAGAGAATGATTCTTAATTTCTAAACTACCTATATTTATAGTGAATGGTTTTGTCACTTCTAAAATAGTTTTACAGATCCAAGGAGAGTCATCACTTATTGATCCAGTATTACTACAAGAGAAAACCGAAACTGATAGATTGCCCTTCCAGTTCTGAACTCTTCACTAAAAATTCATGTGTAATTTTAGACTGAAAAGAAAATCTATGAATCAAGACAGAAATTAGATTTACTGCAATGCTCGCTTGAGAAATGTATGGGTACAATATCTCCCAAGCAAGCTGCTGTTGGCATCTATCAGGAAAATTATGGTTCAAAGAACTCTACAGGAACTTCTAGTGGTGATAATACTCATTTATCTTTGCCCAAACCTGCTGCCCTTACTGGAAAATTAATTGTAAGTTGTTGGAGTGATTGTAGTAATAAGATTCTTGTAGTTTTGCATGGCGAAACAACAATATCAGTATTCGTTTGAGGTATACACCAGGTATTTTTATTATTGTTGTAAAATACATGCCAAACAATACAATAATAAAAATACATGGTGTATACCTCAAACGAATACTGGTATGATTGTAGTAAATTAGACATTCTTTTCGTTAAATAATTGGCTATGTTTCATTAGACTTTGCAGGGTAGCCAATATCGGTCAAATGAAGATGTGTTTTTCCTAACCAAACTTATCGGTGCTTTGTGAAATCTAGCTACTAACCTATTTGGTATCTGTCATGTTTTCTCTGATTAATCTTTTGTTTTTAGGTGCTTTTACAAGGTGCAGATAATTTACTAGATTTTGTACCGAATAGAGATCCAAGGAGAAGCTCTGCTTATTCAATTTTCAGTCCTGACAATAAGTTCAGAATGAGCAAGAAAGCTGGACCATTGACAGTGGAAAGCCAGTCAAGTACGATGTTATTCTTATTGCAAGAACTGAATTTGGAAATATCTTTTATAAAACAAACCATCTGAATACAGGAATTCATACTTTTCAGATGAGATCTGTGCAGTGCTGAAAGTAGATAGTCTTTACATGAACCAGACAGCATGGAAACCAGCAGGCAAAGATGCTTGGGAACAAGAATTCAGAATAGAGTTGGAGAGGGTAAGATATTTTCAAATGTTCAAGCAATGGACAAGGTCATGCTATATGCAATACTATGAAAAAACTTTTGCTAATTCTCTGTATTTTCTTGTAGTCTCGAGAACTAGAGATCGCAGTATATTGGCGCGACTACAGAGCTATGTGTGGTGTTCTATTTCTGAGACTCGAGGAATTTCTGGACAACAAAACGCACAGTATCTCTGTACCGTTGGAACCGCAGGGAGAAATCTTTGGAACTGTAAGTACTTTGTATTCTACAATGTACTACAGTTAAAGCGTGGATAATGGATATAGTTCTAGTTATAGGGATTCAAAGCCCTCAGGAGTTCTTTATACAGGTTTTAACCAAAGGATAGTCGAATAATTGCGCATATATCTAAAGGCCCGTTTACACGGGCGATTTTCGATTCTATTTTTCTCGTTTTGAACAATGTGAAAGAGTGGATAACACTGGCGAATATACTTGGTCCAGCAATTCTACTTATGCACTCGCCAGTAAACCGACTCGATCACATACGCTAAGAGGAGAAAAATCGCGGCAAAAAAGGCCCGTGTAAA
>JAODVQ020197206.1:0-34853 GCA_025400075.2 Phenganax stokvisi
TCACTCCTCGCCATTTTAAGGTTGACCGCGCGTTTGGGGGACTGAAAATGACGCCCAAAAACAAGAAAGCTTCATGAGCCGCCATTTTTGGCTTCACTTTTAGATTGCTCAAACTCAAATGACTGAAGTTGACCTTCCATGTTATATAGTTCAGTGGTTTTCAAGGGCCGAAGGGCGGACAAAAACGTCCGGTAAATTCCTCTTGCCGAGAAAAAATACTGTAAACTTTCGGATACGCGCCCGCTTTGTCACTTGACTTCGTGTGCCACTGTACTCACCGCAACTTCATGTAGGGTACAGGTACAGTAGAGGAAAGTGAAGAGCAAATGTTCGTTGAAAATGAGAAGATATTTTATTAATTTCTGCGTTCAGAAATATTTTAAAATGTTATTTGTATGTTTAAACGAGACAAGGAAGACTATTCCTTGGTTAAGACACAGCAAAATCTTACTGGACAGCTCTAAGAATGCGAAAAATTGTGTTAAATTTGAGAGCACTCTCCGCTTTGGCAAGGCCTCATGCACCCGGCCAAATGTATCACTTTCCTGGTAAGTGCATTTCTTTTCTTATATTTTAGGGTTATTTTGAACTCGTTAATATATTCATATTCTAGCATGAATGGAAAATTGGCTCATTGAATATTCCGTGGGTCGTTGAAATGTGAATAATTTTTAGCTGTTTCAAGGACAATCTTAGTAGAGAGGAGTTCACAAATTTAATCATTTGTTCACTGAGCCCATGTGCACTGTGCGGTGTTAGTAAGAGACAGCCTTAGGCCAACATTTAATTTTCATGAAACGGTGCTTTGTTGCTTGTAATTTCCTCCTTTGAAGTGTTGAAAACTCACAGCCTTTGATTAAATGACCAGGTTAAATAACTTGAATATGTTCAATTGATTGATGAAAGGAATTGCTTAAACAATAGGCGTTAGGCAAGTGTTATGTCACCTTGCAAATTTATCATAGAAATCTGCAGTACTGGGTTTGCAGAGACTCTGCTGAAGCCTTGACCTGGGGAAGTTGAATGAACACCTAGTAGCATCTATTGGGAAGAGTTTTTAATTTCCATAATCTTTGTCGGAAACTGTTGAACTTGTGGTTTTGGACAATATATTTGTGTTTACATCATTATATCTGATCCAGAGCTCACAAGATAATGAAAACGCTCCTGTTTGTTCCCATTCAGCAGATAATTGTTTCGAGTTGGATCAAGCGTTCTGTAAAATCATATATGATCAGAGTGACGTACTAAGATCAGGATTAAATATGTAAAGCTAAGATTAGTTTACAGATGGTGTTCTAAATCCTTCAGTAGAAATGGATTTAAGAATCTAAGATTAACAAGTTAGGCTAATAAGGAAATGATCAAGTAGTTTAATACCTTTGTTCATGGGAAGTACAATGAAATATGCTTACAAAACCTAGTCTAGGAGATATTTTTGAAAAACAATTGTCCGTAGTTCCGGAATAACTTCACTTGAAAAGTACTTTCTCAAGACTAAAAGATTTGCTATAAACAATAAATTAATAGAGCATAAAAGACGTCTTTAGGTATACTTTTTGGATTGACTTGTTTTATTTTGAGGAGTATAAATTTAAATTTAATAATACAGCTAAACCGTACTATTAGAACATATTAGAATGAGTTAGAACGACAAAGTACGTTATTTGATCTCATAGTCTTACATGAAACAAACTAACAATGAAAATGGGCAAATATAAAAGCTTTGGTGTATTTTCATACCATAAGCTTTAAAATAATGCTTCATTAAACACAACAGATCATGCGGCGTACTTAACGCTCTTGAAAACGCTTCTTTGTTCATTCGTCGTTACCCGGGGTAACTTTGAATAATACATGATGACAAATCATTTTCTTCTATTACTACAGTCGGTACCCTTCTTCTTGGAGTAGAGTGGCAATATAGTGCAGGTGAATGCTTTATTTTCAGTACATATATACTGCATCTCTTGCAAACCGTCCTCTTCACGTGACTGTGGTAAGCAACCCTTGCCATTGGCTTGCCTTGCAGCATAATTAGCATGCATACATTCACTCCGATTATTTACAATAAATTTTCAAGCTAACTTGAAAATGAACAAAAACTATAGGGCGAATTTCGGGCCAAATTTGAGCTAAAATTTATAGCACATTTTTTGAACGGACGTCCGAAATATTTGTACGTTGGTCCTAACGGTCCAATTACGAGTTCCGTCCCGTATGAACGTTGAAAAACGCCAATATAGGTATCAAGACAATATGGATGACGATCAGTCAGAACACCGTGCAGAAAGCCAATATCAAGAGCAACAGTTTGGCTCACAAACTGAAGTGATTCCTCCAAGAAAAGCTTATACATCGCTCTGGCTTTTTGCTGAGACCAACCCGTTTCGTAAAAGATGCAAGCTTATCGTCGATTCTAAAGTATCCTTTTGTTTATGCTCGCTAGCTTGATGCAGATGTGTTATCAATCTTTATATTTTGCTGGTAGAAATCTTTCATTTCAAACTTTTTATGAATAAGTTTGCTAACAATAGAAGTTTAGTGTTTAATAATATAGGTCGTGATTCTTAACTGCTAAAACTTTATTTTTCGTTCTATATATTATATGTATAAATGACTTCAAGTATATTGTATATTTCTTAACTGGTTTTTTCAGCCATTTGATTATTTTATTCTTCTAACGATTTTTGCTAACTGTATCTTACTCGCAATGAACACACCACTTCCAAACGACGACAAAAGCGTTACAAATGAAAGAATTGTACGTGTTTTCCTATCGTAGCACTTTGCGTTATGTTTGTGTGCCCTTATCTTGCCGTTGTTTTGTCGTAGGAGAGCGCGGAGATCTATTTGCTTGCTATATTTGGTTCAGAATGCATATTAAAAGTCATAGCGTTTGGTTTTGCTCTTCATCCGGGTTCGTATTTACGAAGTGGATGGAATGTATTGGACTTTGTGGTCGTTGTCACTGGGTAAGTCAAGTGAATTATGTACAAAACCCAAATATAAGTAATAAAGGGTGATTTGCTTGGCTATATAATTATATATAGCTATACTATAAACGTTTTTTCAATACAACTCCAACATCTCTTAACTATAATCTTTGTTTTTCATTTATAACCCTGGATGTGTCTTTATACAGCCCTGTAACATTTCTCAGCTTCTATAATATGACTTTGTCAAAACAATTGTTCAGAAATCTAGCCACTTATATCAAAATTTAGAAACGAAATATCTCATTTGAAACTATATCTTGATGAGGCTACAATGTTTTTGTTTTTGCTTAATTATATAATGTTGAATATAGGAATCAAATGAATTGTAGACAGCTTTTTAGTTTTGAATATCTAATAACATTGCTTAAAAGCTAATCAAGCAGACGTTTAACATCATGGCACTCCTTAGCAACGTGTTTCGACTGTTTTGTAGTTAATAGCATTTTGAAATATCTGTCCTCATTTATAGTTTTTCACAATTTTCGTGCAATATTTTGACAAAAAGTATATATTTGTGCGCTTCGTTAAGTTTCTAATGGACGTATATTACTCGCGCAAATGTGCTTCAACTATGAAGCAATTATGACCAAAAAGTTGTCGAAAATTTAACGCACAACCCACGCAATAACATCTCATTTGTTAACTACATTTATTCGAGCGCGGATGCGTGGTGATTTTGGGTTCATATGAGCTTTCTAACTAATAATGTACATCTTAAACTCGTCTGTGAAAAATGAAAAGTAAATTTGTAATATGATTAATAATTTAAAAGCATTTTGTAAACACGAATACCAATGACGAAGCATATTGCTCGACACTTCAAGTTTTGACGATTTCATTCGTCAATTTTTGACACATCAAGTCGCAGTAGAGTTCAAAAAGTGCCAGTTGTTCGCTAACTATGCAATCATCTAATAAATTTATTTTCAATACTACTAATGCTATATTTAAGCTTTTGGAAAAATGCATAAAACACTTTTGCACAAATTTTGAGCTTCACACTTATATCCCACGCTAAATGTGCATTGCTTGAGATGTTTTAGTGGAAATAGAATGTCACTTTTCTCAAAGAATATTCAAAATGTTTGAGGAGCAATAGACAGTTTAAAATGTATTAACAATATCCACAGTAAAGTTAATACAGAAAATGAAAACAAATTATTTTGCTTTGTGAATTGTTTTGTGAATTTTTAGTAAGTTTAGTTGAAAAATGAATATAAAATGAAATCACTCTTGGCCTCAGCGTTGCGATATTTTGTATTTAGACGAAATTATTTTCATCCCTCACGCTGTGTTTGACCTGCAAAATTCATTTAGTTGAGCCGAGGTGGCCACCATTTTATTTGGGCTGCTTCGTTTATGTTTATTACAAACAATGCTATTGCTCAACAAACGACATTTTGTACGGTGTTTCGTTATATTTTAATACAAGTAAGACAAACTATTGCATAAAAACGACTGGAATTTTCTGGCGATTTCTGTGACGTAAAAAAGCTAGTGCTCTGTCATTACCTCAGTAGACTGGGGCTTAGTTCAGTGACAGCAGTTTAAGAATTGCAAAACTATTGAACCTCACACAAGCGAACAAGTTTTCTTTGACAAGTTTGTTGACGAATTCACTTGCTCGTCTTTGTGTGGCTGGGATCCATGACTTCCCTAATGTGTTTTTTTACAGTAATTACATTAAAAGAAAATCGCGATAAGTTTGAGTGACATTTTCAATCTAATTTTTTTACGCTTCTTAAGGAATGTAAGCTTTTGATATGTCCGTGGAAAAATTACTAAGCTATAAAACAGGACGCCCAATTGCTGGCCACAACAATATATTACCTGTGTCCGGAACTTTTGTTCTCGCTTTATTCTCTTTGTTGATCGATCTTGAGGTTTTTGTGGTTTCTTGGTAATTTTTAAGTGACTTCTCCTTTTCTCTAAAAGCCAAGGTGAAAATATAAAACTTAGCACATACTCAAATGTTTTTATATGAAACTAAACATGTGTTTGTCTATTAGAGTTTTTTCCTTAGTTTCGTTGTATCATGAACATAATGACTGGATATAATATAATATTGTAATTTTTTATGTAATTTTCAATTAAATTATTAACTGCTGGACGAATCTAATTATATGAATATAAATAAACAATCAAGTCTTATATCAAAGGATTGACTCGTTTTAAACCTCTTTACTGCATCTTTACTACCCAAAATTCAAATATAGTGTACACAAAGCTTACATATGTCTCTATAGTTATCGTTTTGCATGAATATATAGAATTGAAGTTATATAATATCGCTATATCGACTACTGACATATTACTACGACTACTAAACGCTTTTAGTATAGTAAAACTTATTGAAATTAAGCTTAAATGAAGCAAGAGCCTATAGCTAAGCTTGTACAATAAAATACTTGTTGTATTTATTTCTTTGTCTGCTAGATTTCTAAGTTTACCTGACCTTCACGTTGGTATAGATGCTGGAGGTTTAAAAGCCTTGAGGGCTGCACGAGTCTTACGACCTCTCAAACTTGTCTCTGGGATCCCAAGTACGTCTTATATCTCTCATTCAAACTCTTCTCTTAAAAGTAATAGTATACTATACATGATGTTTCTTTCTCTCAAGGTCTACAAGTCGTTATGAAGTCCATCATGTGTGCAATAAGTCCTCTACTTCAAATCTGTCTTCTTGTTGGTTTTGTTGTGGTATTGTACGCTATTATTGGACTCCAGTTTCTTAATGGATCTTTTCATTACGTGTGCGTTCTCAATGGCACAAGTATGAGTTAAGATGAATTATTTTGATTCTTCTAAGGAGAGAGAACTGCAGATTTGATAAACCCATTCAAGATATTATAGAAAGTCTTAGAGCACTAGTAGTAGAAATCAAAGAGCCTTAGTTAGATTTTGAGCGTACAACGAAACGATCTTTAGAGAGCTTTACAATTGACTACATCGAATCACTACTATGCTACGGAATATCTAAATCAGATATTTTCATCTCTAAGCTGACGTCCCTGATGAACCTCAGATCTGCGCAGCTCCACGCAAAGGAGGAATCTCGTGTGAAGATGGCGAGGAATGTAAGCCATACTGGGAAGGACCTAATGACGGCATCACAAACTTTGATAATATCTTCCTTGGAATGTTAACTGTCTTTCAAGTGATCACAAATGAGGGATGGACTGATATCATGTATTGGGTGTGTGATTGAGGAGGTTTGTAAGGGTGTCAAAGACCCAGTAATCTAGCCGTAACAATCTTTATTTTTTGCAGACGTTTGATGCGCTTGATAGTGATGCTTATTATTTTTGGCTCCTATATTATTCTCTTGTCGTCATTGGCTCATTTTTCATGTTGAACTTGGTTCTTGGTGTTCTGAGCGGGTATGTGATGATACCCCCCTGGAATAAACTCTTAGTAACCGTGGACAGGGGGTGTGGTTTACATTTTGGTTCATTTTAGTGAGTTTGCGAAAGAGAGAGAGCGAGTAGAAAATAGAAAGGCATTTTTAAAAGTGAGAAGATCTGAGCAAGTGGAGAGACAAGTGACAGGATATCTGGATTGGCTCAGTGCAGCAGGTACATTGGTTTTTTTTGGTTTGATTGAATTAGAATGAAGCATGAGTTCATGCTCTGATGATTTATTCAAGAAAAAAATCTATCATGCATTACGTCATTTCTCATTTCAGAAGATATTTTGATGGAGGAGGAGGAGAATGGTGACGAAGGTCAGTACTTTGAAAAATGAATTATATCATAGGAAAAAACATAAAATCTTTATTAGCATTTTGCAGCTGCTACTAAAGTACATTATTAGAAACATTTTGTTTAGGTTTGGACTACGAGAGATACGAGGGTGGGTTAGCAATGACGTCAGATGTATTGGCACGACGAAGGCATAAGTCACAAAAAGAGTAAGTGATATCCTTCCATTTTATACTCAGCTCAGATTCTCATCTCCATCCAGTTCTGTATTTAGCTCAGTTTCTCCTTTTTTTCTCCATCTTTTTAGTAAAGGTTTCTGGAAGAATTTCTTGCATCGCAACAAAAGATGGAGGTACAAAGTTCGTCGCTTTGTCAAGCATGATGCATTCTATTGGATGGTTATCACATGTGTCTTTCTCAATACTGTCACTCTATCGTTACTACATTATAATCAGCCAAAGTGGCTCACACGAATGCAAGGTAAGCTTGTACTTTGCTCACATATCTGTCCGTTTGACGTTGTGCCGAAATTTCTCAATAGTTGTGGAAACATTTGTTAAACATTTCAGAGACGGCAGAGGTGATCTTTTTGACCCTTTTCTTTCTGGAAATGTGTTTGAAAATCTATGGTCTCGGATTTCCCGTTTACTTCAACTCACAGTTCAACAAATTTGACTTCGTGGTATATCTGCATATTCTCAATATTCATCTAAATATGAAGTCATTGTGTTCAACGTCATTGTTCTAATTGTTTCAATCATTATTCTAATTACAGTTCGAGTTATTCTAATTACTGCTTTAATTTCTCTAATCCGTTTTCATAGATTGTTTGGTGTAGTATTATTGAATACGTGTTGTCAAAAGCAGAAGGAATGAACCTTGGTATCTCAGTACTCAGAGCTTTACGTTTGCTCAGATTATTCAAGTTTACCCGGTGAGTGCTGAATGCTACATTAACTTTTGGTTAAATAGTTCGTACATTAACTTTTGACGTGTATTTTGTTTAGCTACTGGTCATCATTACGTAATCTCATTACGTCACTCTTGGGCAGTATCAAGTCTATCCTTAGTCTTATTTTCCTGCTCTTTTTATTCATCGTCATCTTTGCTCTTCTTGGCATGCAGCTATTTGGCGCCAATTTCAAGAAAGTCCGCGAAGAAAACCCGCGAACTAACTTCGATGATTTTTGGAACGCCATGTTGACCGTGTTTCAGATCCTTACCGGAGAGGACTGGAACGCCGTCATGTATGACGGTGTTGTAGCCTTAGGGGGACCTCATTCAGTTATGGGTCTAGGAGTCTCGCTATATTTTGTACTCTTGGTTGTGTTGGGAAATTGTATCCCTTTGTGTTACGAGCTCTGCTTGATAGAATTATCATGACAGCATTACTAATAGTATATTATCGTCTCGCTCTTCCGACCTGTTCTATTCCTTGACTGTGAATTTAGACACATTATTGAACGTTTTTTTGGCGATCGCGGTGGATAATCTAGCAAATGCTCAACAGCTGAGTGAAGATGAAGAAGCCGAAGAACAAGCAAGAGTGGATAAACTAAAAGGAATAAGGAATGATTTTGAAGCAAGAGCCAGGTTGGACGTCTGTATATATATATGTCTTTTGCTACAGCGTAAGCTTACTTTTTTAAGGAAAATAGTAAGTACAAATAAAAAGATAGGACAAGCGTCTAGAGCGTCTTCCTATATGGACTATTTCACTTTGTTTTTTGAGTAGCCCAAAGTCATACTTCCAAATGTCGAGAAGAGTCGCTAGGAATGTAACTCTCCGATATTTAATGTAGAAACAATGGGCATGCAACGAATACGGCGATCGAGATCGATGGTAATCGAGAAGGAGCAAGGAACAAGGACGAGTTTGAAGAAGATGATGATGGTAAGAGTTTGCGAGTCAGAAATCAATTTGTGTGTGTAAGTTTCACATGTGGTGTATGTAATTTATAGGAGAACTTCGCCGCTCAAACTTGATGAAGACATTGAAGAACCCAGAACGTATTGTGCAAATAGTCACTGAGAAACCAATGATTGATACGAAGACATTCTTTCTCTTCTCACCCACAAATCCGTAAGTTTGAACTGTACAAAATATAGAGTACTTTTGTGTAGTAGAAACTATGTAGACTTGCTCTAAATATCTCTTCATGAAAACTCATTGTATTAAATCTAGCATGATGTAAACTTTCATTTCTCTTCTTGAAACTTTAATATGCTGCAAATTAATCTGTTTCTGTCATGTTTATTTTCAGTGTTCGCATCATAGCTCATAAAATCGTGAATCTTAGACATTTTGACAACGGTATTTTGGTGTGTATTCTCATCAGTAGTATTCTTCTTGCTTGTGAAGATGTCGTGAACGAGAGAGCTAAGATAAACACGGTAGAGAATAATCCTTTGTCCATTTAGTATTTTGAGGTCATCAAACCATTGCCACAGCACAAAACTGTACTTACCTAACAATTCAGTTTTCAACAATATCTTATTCGCCATTTTAGGTTTTGACCTACTTTGATTATGTGTTTACGACGATTTTTGCCTTTGAAGTTGTGGTGAAGGTAAACTTCCACTCTTTCGCACTTTTCTTTCTTAAACTCTTGTTCTGTTGTTATCGCATCGACTTCGTTGCTCTTTCTTTCTGCAGTAACCTGCTGTTATTTAAATCAAATTGTCCAATTGTTGGCTATACGACTGTGACTTCGTTTTATTTTATTTAGATGGTGGATTATGGCGTCCTCTTGCACAAAGGTTCATATTTGAGAGATGGTTGGAATTTCATTGATGCTTTGGTTGTATCTGCAGCCATTGCATCACTTGTGCTGGGGTAAAATCACTTTACTTGTGTAATAAACATTCATCTTCTCTTAATTTTTTACAACTTTTTGATGACACTGTGAAATATATTTTAAAGAGCGAATCCAGACTATTCTCCAGACGCACAAAAAGTCGTCAAATTGCTGCGAGTTCTTCGTGTTTTACGTCCACTGAAGGCTGTCAATAAATCTCAGAATCTTAAGGTTTGTGCATGGATTCCCGTAAATGTTCGTTTTAGCACCGCGGTGCTTATTAAAGTTTTCTGATTCTGAGCGCGGCGCTTAATCGGGAGCAGTGCTAAAACGAGCATTTACGCGGTATCGATGTCCAGGAATATCAGTGCAGAATTGATTGATTTATTCAGTGTAAATCTAATTAATTTAGTAGAGATTTCCTCCTGGGGGAAAACTGACTATATTTTCCATCGATTTCAGGCGGTGTTTCAGTGCATTGTATTCTCGCTGAAAAATGTCATGAATATTTTACTCATCACAATCCTCTTTCTTTTCATCTTTGCTTGTATTGGAGTGCAACTGTTTCAGGTTAGTTTGCTTGCAAATGAGGAATTTGAAAAGTTTTAGCAATTGATGTATGATGTTTTCTTTTGTCAGGGTAAATTCTTCTCTTGTAGTGATGTTTCCAAAATGACGGAAGCTGAATGCCAGTGAGTATAACCTAATAATGAAATTAAGATTCTACTTTGTTTTGATGTAAACAATTTTCAAACGAAGTCTCTGTAGAACGGGAAAGTTTATTATTCTCCTTTGCAGGTATACATTTCAACTTAATTTTGGCTCGATTGCTTGACTTTATAACACTTTGCCGCGTCTCGCAGTTCTTGTATTTTCGCATTTTTACTTGTTTTTAACCAATATCACTCGCCTGTGTTTTCTTTTAATTTTAAGGGGCTCCTACTATGAATATTCCAGTGATTTAAGTGATGTAGAGACACCTGAGGTACTTCATCTTGCACCAGTTTTTCTTCTTCGTGGAGTTGTAACTTTGAGTTCTCTATTGTATGCTAGAAAAAGCCACGAGAGTGGACAAGACAAGACTGGCATTTTGATAACGTTCTTTATGGCATGAGTACCTTGTTTGCTTCTTCCACTGGTGAAGGATGGCCCTCGTAAGTAAACATCACTTGTTTCTATCACCATTCTATGTAGTTCTAATAATGGTTTTTTCTCTCAGAGTGATGCAAGCCGCCATTGATGCTACAGCCGTTGACAGAGGTCCCATTGTGAACTACCAGATTGAAGTGTCATTGTACTACATCCTCTTTGTCGTCATTTTCTCATTTTTCTTCATCAACATTTTCGTTGCTCTCATCATCCTTACTTTCCAAGACGAGAAAGAGAAAGAGCAAGGAGACTGTGAACTAGAGAGGAACCAGGTCAGACATTGAGCCCGCAAACTTTTCACAATGCGATTGTTCATGTCTTTTTCTTAACTCCATGCTAACGAAGAAAGATTGACTCCAGCAGGCACCGCAGGTGTCTTCCTATAGTAACACTGGATGAATCCTATCTAAATTAATGAATTTAATGGTAGATATAATGACACTTTGATTCTAGCAGCTGCGTTCTTTTTTTAGCGAGATTGTCTGCACATTGCAATCATAAAGAAACCTATACAAAGATTCATGCCTGATAATCCCAACTCGCTCCGATATCGCGTCTGGCAGATTGTTGATTCTGCTCCATTTGAATATTTCATCATGTTACTTATTGTCCTTAATACTCTTACCATGATGATGAAGGTATATTGCCATAGTTACTGTTGCCATAGCTACTAAACTTCGATTTTTTATTCGTACTTAAAATGATTTCTTTTCTTCTCTGCAGTATTGGAAAGAGCCAGCGACGTATCGTATGTATCTCAATACATTTAATGACGTTTTCACTTTTCTCTTCACCATCGAGGCTCTTCTTAAACTTTTCGTGTTTCGATGGGTAAGATGATTACGAAAACTTCGATAATTCTAGATCAAAGCCGGTTAGGGCTAATTAAAGTCATTTACACCAATTAGAGCCAATTAGAACCAATTAAAGCGAACTAATGGTAGTTACAATTTTCATTTGTTTAGAATTATTTCCGTGATGGTTGGAATGATTTTGATTTTGTCATTGTCTTGGGAAGTTTACTTGAGTTTATTCTTACTCATGGCTTGGTAAGTGACATTAAAGGCCAGTGAATTAGCTTCTGAGCGTTTTAACTGAAATACGCGTGTTGTTTTTTAGACAAAAAAATTTCCGTTTGATGTGAGCGTGTTTAGATTATTCCGCGCAGCAAGATTAGTGAAATTACTAAAACGAGGCTATACGATTAGGATTCTCTTGTGGACGTTCTTGCAATCTTTCAAGGTACGTACTTGTCATGTCTGATTTCATGATTTTGCTGATCTTTGCAATAAATCGCAATTTTGTTCTTAATCTAATCCAAACTTTTATTAATTCTAATCTTAAATTTTGTTGTTTTAGTCCCTTCCTTATGTTGGTATTATGATTGGTCTTCTTTTCTTTATATACGCAGTTATTGGAATGCAAGTAAGAAAATATTTTTTTAACATAAAAATGTTCTTGTTGAAAAGATATTTTCAGTTTGGGTGTACCAAACATCGCAGTTCTCTCCAAGTATTCCAGCCTCCTCCTGTACTGACTGTGGGTCAATGAATGTGTAGCTCGAACAGCTAGTCAGAAAGACTTTTTCATCACAAGAAGTGTGTTCACAATTTCCTCAATGAGTTAAATCTGCTCGTATTGTAGTTGTTTGGTAAAGTCGCGACAAACCAAGGAGAGCTGGACCCTAACAAAGAAGACAGTGATATTTGGGGTGCAATTGAACCTCGCAATAATTTCCGAAGTTTCTTTCCTGCTGTTCAAGTTTTATTCAGGTAAACCTCATCGTCTACAAGGGGTCAAAGTGCAGTTATCATGAGAAAATGAGGTTAATTTTATTCATTCTATGTGTGGTACTGTTGTATATGATGAGAAAATTGTAAACAAGCGAGACTAAGGTTGATTTGCTTGCTCTTATCATTGTTAAAAACGTCATTGCCGGTTGTAAGGAAACTCTGGACTTTTACAAGATTGTGAATGAATTTTCAGGGCAGCGACTGGTGAAAACTGGCATTACATAATGCTCGCGTGTACTTCTGAGGCTAATTGCACCGAAGATGCTGATCCCCGTCAACCAGATGGGACCTGTGGCAGTGACCTTGCTTATGTATATTTCATAAGTTTTGTCTTTTTCTGTTCGTTTCTGGTAAGTTCATAAATTGAATCATAACTGCTGCTACTCAAGATTTTTTCTGTCGCTTTTTTATCTAGATCTCTGGGAAAAATGGATTGAAAGGAATATTCACTGCTTTCTTGTTTTGATAGATGTTGAATTTATTCGTCGCTGTTATCATGGATAATTTTGAATATCTAACACGTGACGAATCAATCCTTGGGCCGCATCATTTGGACGAGTTTGTGAGAGTCTGGGCCGAGTTTGATCCCGCTGCCACGTAAGTGGATGACGTCATTTGCGAGTTTGCATTTGACTATGACGTAACATCTCTCAATCGTTTTACAAGCACTCTGTTTCTTTCGCTCTCTTTTTATTGCATCAAAAACAAGACAGCGAGCTCTCTGTCAACAAGCAAATGTTGAAGCTTTACTTCTTCTTGCATCCGTAGTCAAATCTAAAACGTTTTGTCGTTAGCCTAATGTCTCCTCTGCTCTCCGACTGTATTGTCTTACCAATGTTTGTCAACTCTAGGGGTCGAATCAAACATACTGAAGTATGTCAATTATTGCGTCAGATGGTCCCTCCTGTTGGCATCGGGATGAAATGTCCCAAGATCGTTGCTTATAAAGTAAGAATATTTAATTACTTACCCTTGAAATATACTAAACTTATTCAGGAAATTTTCCTGCATCAACAAAAGTTCAGTTTCTGTAATTTTTCATATATTTCTGTTTCAAGTGAGTGTTTTCAATTTATGCGGTATGATTACTCTTCCTCAGCGTCTTATCAAGATGAATATGCCACTGGATGAAGACGGGACAGTAGAGTTCACAGCCACATTATTTGCTCTCGTCAGAACTGCGCTGAGAATCCTTACTGATAGTAGTAAGTTGATATTGAATATATATATGCTCACTTCTGTGGTGCCAACTTGTTCGTTTCTTTATCCAGATAATTTGAAGAGGAATGATAAAGAAATGATGGCCTTATTAAAAAAAGTTTGGCCAAAACTAACCAAGAATACTTTAGATAAAATCATGCCAAAGCCACCAAAAGATCGTATGTATAATGTTAGAATGAACTAGCTGTACTATTCTGGATTACTCTCTCATGTTTATACTGCTCTTCCTGGACATCTAGTAAGAGTTAGTCTTACTACAGAATGAAACCTGTGGAATAACCTGTGGTTCATTCTAATGGCGTTACTAATTTGTATTCCTTCGTATTTTCCAGCTAGCACTCAGCGAATGACTGTAGGAAAAATCTATTGTGCAAAATTAATTTATGAAAATTATTTATTCCTTAAAAGAAAGGGAGATGCTTCGGTTAGAATTATTACATTTTTTTCGAAGCATTTTTAAGTTCTTGTCGTGTTGTCGTTTCTTTAGACTTATGAAATACATGGATAATTCTTTTTCTTTCTTATTCTTCGTACTAATCTTGATTCGAAACAGTCCTAGGTCGTCATATTAACATATACGTAATAGTCCTTTTTCTCTCTGTGGAAACAGTCATAACTTTATATATAAACATTAGGTGAAAGTTTTCCATTTATTTGCAAGGATGGAAGGAATTTGTTGCGGCGTTTCGTTGGTGGTAATGGTTATCAGAATGTGCGTGGTAGTCAGGACATTGAAAGAAATGAGGTTTGAATAACGACTTGACGATGCTAGACAACAGCTATTGGCTGACTAAAGTTGTAACCCTCATCTCTTTTAAAAAGTCAAAATATTACAAACCGCCATAAACGATACGTTGACCTTCAATATTCATGATTGTCTAGGATATCCCTATGAGATCCATGCGGGACTCGGGTACACAACCACAGTCATTACTGGCTCAGAGTAGGGTAAGCAGAAGTTTTCTGTGAGCAGTTTTTGTATACTTTAAATGGTTGTGTTTAAAGTTCGGTAAGACTCCTCTTAGCTTGCAATGAACATAACTAGTCAGTAATAAGAACTTTTGTACTCTTTTAGCATTCTCGTGCTTCGGCGAACACTTCACCTCTACCCATGCGCAGCGGCAGTAATAGTGATAGTGGAGTCTCAGAGAATGGCTATCATCCTAATATGAACCGTATTGCCATGGCAATCAGAAGTGGCAAAAATCCGTACGCAATCTACGGACTCCAGGAAACAGATGAGGGCGATGAATGGTGCTAGGTAAAGCAAAATACCACAGTTTTCAATGAAACGAACGACCTTGAAGGTTGAAATTGAAATAATGAGGAGAGAATTACGCATGAAAGCTAATTTGGGACCGTTACAACTGAAAAAGTCAAGTATTATCTATCTCTTAAACATTCAAGGTTTAATATGTTTTAGTTTTGAATGGAGCAAAGACTTCAGTATTGTGAATTGTGGTCTAAAAGACAAGGTTATCCTTGTTAATGAAAGAAAATTCGTGACTTGACAAAGAAATACAGAAACTGTTGAAAACAAAACAATATACAGTCGGGCCCAGTTAAACGATATCATCGAAAAGACTTCACAAAAAAATTATGCAGAAGATGCGTCTAGGAAAAAGAAAGTTGTTGAAATTTGGTATGTTACGAATTTTAAAGAAAGTTAAACAAAATTGTAGAAACCATTTTGTTATGCAGTTTCTTAAATGGATAGTTAAAATACTAAAAGAGAAGTTCACCACGTGTAGTACGTGTAGCAATCCGTCAAACTAAATTCGATGCTTTTGGACGTGCAGTTTTCTGTCTTGTGTTTTTGCCATCCGTTGTGAAACTGAACTTTCGTTTTATTGCTGTTACAAATGATAATACAGAATTAATATAGATGTTATTTAGAAATAATTTATAGTGCTAATTTATTTATGAAGGAACGTGTATTAAATTAATATTTGTTTTTTGAGCGCTTTTTTAAATTATTGTATACGAAATTATTAATAAAAGATGTTGTAAACAGAAAGTGCCCCGTAACACATTAAGTACTCCTTAAACTCTCTGAATCATAGGATATACTAAATAAATTGATGATTAAGTTGGTCAATATGCTTGTGCGTGCATATATGATCATTTGACAGCCTTGAGATGAGCACCGGTAATGAATGACAGGTCTTTGTAACTAACACCTTTTCATCTGCTTTCTCCTGAAAAAATCATCGACAAAAGACAGCATACAATGATCTATAGTAAGAACGTTTCGTGAAGAATAAACATCAAACATATATCTTGAAGTAAACGCATTTTTTGCGGTCGTAGAACGCTGTTCTTAATATTTCTACTAAATATTGCTAAAGAAAAAAAACAATGGGATCTGCATTTAGTCCTTGTGAATGAATAATGAATCAAGTGCGCATTCAAACATCGAACAAGAGCTCATAGCTTTTTAAAGAACGTGACGCGAAGCTTGGTGAAAGTTTTGACAATGGATGCATTTGGTAGCGTGGTTTCTGTTGGAGGTTTGGCGCTAGCTCTTGGCTCTTTCTTTACGCAAGTTGCAGAGCTGGTTAATAGTGGCAAGAACGCGTTGAAAAAGTGCAAGAATATGAAAGAAAGAGCAATAGTAGATGAGTCATTGCTTCAAGCTCCCATGCAAGTTATTGTTGGTGGAGGAATGTTTTGAAGAAAAATATAGAGAGATTTATACGCAAGAACTTGCTAGAATTTGGCATGTAATTGTATGAGATGTTCTCACGTTCCTGGCTGATAATTAGAACTTATAATTGTAATGATGTTATTATATACATCTGTGATGCACTCTGGGCTTGTGACTCTTAGAAATGCTAATGTAGTTGGAATGCTCAAACTAGTAGAAATATGTATTGTTCATAGCTTATTGACGAATAATTCGTTAAACAGAGAGCTGAGTCGCGTGAGGGTAATCTGAAATTTTTTGCAGCGATTGCTGATGGCTTGCTTGGCAACGTTAACCACATCGTGCCCCTCCTCTCTACCCTCTCATAAATCGTGTTCTCCTCCCCAGGCCTTCAAAATAGCGCGGGAAATTAAAATTCATTGTTTATATTCAAGGAGTTCGAGGAAAGGTGAGAAATAGATGTAAATTTTGAACAATTTTCGCCATGAAAAGAATCTTTCCACGCTCAAGACAACGAAGTATTATAAAGAACTATCAGAAAGATATTAAGCTAAAGAAAAATGTTGATATTTTGGTAAGGAAAGTTCAAGTTTAAATGGAAACTATTTGAAGTGTCTGTCTGCAGTTTAATTGTAACGTTTAAGCCTTATTTTGGATGCAAAACTGTCCAAAGTGGGGGAAAGATTCTTTTTACAAATAGAACAACTTCAACACTCTTTCAGATTTTCCTGGATTACATGATGTTTCTTCGAAAGCTTGCTGTTGAGGCAAACTTGAACTGTAAGGAAACAAAAGGCAAACAAATTACTGCAGCTCATGTGAGAGCTGTGCTTCCGGTAAGGCTTGTGTCCTGAATGGTGAAACTTGTGCTATGTAGCTAGTCGTATGCTTGGTATACAGTGGTCTAATTTTTGTTCCATATTTGAATAGGGTGTGTTAAAGAATTTCAGAGGATAATAAAACAATGCAAGATGAGAATTTTTGTCGTAGTTATGACATACTTACTCTACTATGGAAGCTTCAAATTGTAAATAGAACTGTAAAAGTATAAAACTGTTCAAGATATGCTATAGTGGGCTGACGTGAAGTCAGGTGCAGTTTGTGAGAGGCTCAATAAGGACGAGAAACCATAGAAGTTATTTTGCAAATTACTCTAAACGCACAAAAAAGTTATGTTAAATATGTTGATTTATGATGTGAACAGTCTCATCTATTAAATTAAATGATGGAAACTGAGTTTGCCATCTTGCTTTTGTTTTTAGAAACCAGGGTTGTGCCAGATCGTACTTTGTAAATATCCTAATAAAAGCCCCCAAAATCCCAAATTTCTGTGTTTTTGCCCAAAAAGCCCAATACCATAGTCCGTTGTTGTTACTACATTCTGTTGCACCGCACTTTGTTTAGGATATGCTTCATGGCTGCTTAAGCTAGCAGGGGCATGTCCATTTTTCCTTTGTTCATAAACCCTGTCCACCTGGTTGGACTGTCATTAGTTTTTTGCTTGCTGTGGTTACTTGTCTCAATATTGTCACAAGATCCACATTCCCCTTTTCGTCACCACTTACCAGGCCTCTCAATGGCGGTCTAATTTGTTACAAGGGTTCTTTCACTATTTGTATGAAAGAAATAAAGTATAAAGACTACATTATGTAACAGTGACACGATTAGAAACATTTGTGATCCTCATGTAATATGCAGTTTATAGCAAATTACTGCTTAACTTGATGCTTGCTGGACTTTTGAAACACAAATGTACTCAGAGTGAAACTATGAATAATTGAAAGCTTATTCCAGGACAATTGTTTTAGCAAAGCGAACAAGCAATTAGAAAGAAATTTAATACAACATTTTGCAATGATACCAATATTATAAACAATGCTGCACTACACCCCGTCAGATTGTTTAAACCAGGCTCTGTTTTATGTTTTACAACAGCAACATAGTTTCTGTATCCGCTACTGGTGCATACAGTTCTCCCTTCTTGTTGCATCTGACATTGTCAACAATCATATATTCATATTACAGAGATTTACAGTATTTATATATTGGTCTTTCAAGTACAAATGGGGATATATACAGTACATTGTGCAGTATACGTAGTACACTTAGGATAATAACGGTATATATTAGAACAGTTAGGAACACTCATGTATATGGTAATCCAGTTGCAAATCATTCCAGTTCCAGTCGTAAGAGTCCATGTCAGATGAGTCCAAGTTAGGTATGATTCCAGTCCATCACAGTTCCAGTGGTAAGAGTCCATATCAGATGAGTCCAAGTTAGGTAACATTCCAGTACATTACAGTTCCAGTCGTAAGAGTCCATGTCAGATGAGTCCAAGTTAGGTAACATTCCAGTCCATTACAGTTCCAGTCGTCAGAGTCCATATCAGATGAGTCCAAGTTAGGGTAGCATTCCAGTCCATTACAGTTCCAGTCGTCAGAGTCCATGTCAGATGAGTCCAAGTTAGGTAGCGTTCCAGCCTATACCAGTTCCAGTCGTACGAGTCCATGTTCCAATGAGTCCAAGTTAGGTGAGATTCTAGTTTCAATCGTTTAGGAGATTATTATGAAACTTGGACTTTAGAACTGGAATGTTTCTGAGCGCGGCAATATGTCAATTTGATGGATGGAAATATATATTAGTTTTAGTTTTGGTTAAATTACTGTCACTGTGGTTGAGTTATCTAAGCTTTATAAATGGCAGGAAGAAACCTTTTAACTCTGCGAAGATTCCACAAGCTTCTGGTTAATTTGGTGAACTTTTCTCTACTTAATATTTTTAGATCTCTTAAGCCATGTTGTATGTGTTGTACCACGTGAATTACCACTGTTTTAATAGTCACCTCTTGTCTGAAAGTTATCTGAACTGAAATACTTCCAGTATAACAAAATATATTTCTCAATTTGTAGAATACCAGAGTGATCTATCCTACCTTGGTAATTATAAAACTTTAATGCCAGGCGATCCTAATTATCAAGCTAGTTTTATCTATTTGTGCTAAACAGTGTGAAATAGATAATGTGCACTGTTTGCACTGGATTGCATTGGTTAACATTAGTCAGATTGAGAAAATTCTCTTTTTAGAGTAAATGTTCAGCATATAGCACAAATGCTGAGAACACATCAGGATTTTCATTTGGTAAGAAGCTAGATACCCTAAGTTAATTTTTGTATGACAATTGATACCCATTCAGTTGCTTAACTGTATTAAGAATCTTAATTATTACCACTACAGATATGTCTGAAGAACTGCGTGCTTTAAGAGATATGGCTCGAAAATTTTCTCGTGAAGAGATTCTTCCTGTGGCAGCTGAACATGACAGGACTGGAGAGGTAGGAACCTCTGGTGAGATTTGTTCTACTTTCCTCTTTGAGATAATTGTCAATCCTAAGTATATTTTATTTAGTATCCTTGGGATTTGATTAAGAAAGCTCATGGCCTTGGTCTTCTGAATACGCACGTTCCTGAGGAGTATGGTATGACTAGCATTTGTCTTTGCAAGCCTGAGCTACAAAAATATTTAGTAAAAATCTTAGGCTATGCGCACACAGGTGCCGTTTTGAAGCAATTTCAAAAACGTTTGTGTCTCGTTTATCATTTTAACGCTTACTTAGCACTTTTCAAGGGAAAATATTTTCACTATATTAAATTAGCTGCAGCCTCTGCCCTAAATTGTTAATGCATTTGCATTTTCTCGTGAAAACACAAATGAAAACACTCAAAAACGGTACCATGTGCACATAGCCTTAATGAAGATTATCTTGATTTTAAATACTTTTTTTCTAGGTGGGCTTGGTCTTGGCTCCACAGAAAGTTGCTTTATTACAGAAGAGATTGCATATGCATGCACAGGAATTCAAACAGCCATGGAGGCAAATGGACTTGCTGTGAGTCAATCTCCTTGAGAATTGACCAGTTCTTAATAGCTTCAGAAGACCACTTGAGTATATTTCTCTGTTCCATATCTTGTGTTGTATTATAGGAAGCTCCTGTCATTCTAGCTGGCAATGATGATCAAAAGAGAAAATATTTATCAAGAATGATTGAAGAACCATTAATTGCAGCATATTGTGTAACTGAGCCTGGAGCTGGCTCTGACGTGGCTGGAATCAAGACTAAGGCTGAGAAAAAGGGGGATCATGTAAGTCATAAGCTTAATTGTATTGCTATAAGAAGTTTGCTTTAGAGTGTACTTATTTTTTGTTTTTTAGTATGTTTTAAATGGCCAGAAAATGTGGATTACTAATGGTGGTCATGCCAATTGGTAGGTCATTTTCTTGCACCATTGACCCAATGTGAATTGATATAGAAAGGATCATGAATACTGCCATGACGCACTACAGATATCAGCATGTTTATCCGGAAGAAATGAAGCATGTCTCTTTTATTTTTCAGGTATTTCGTGCTTGCAAAAACTGACCCCAACGCCAAGGCTGGTCAAGCTTTTTCTGGTTTCATTGTTGATCGTGATAGTCCTGGTGTTTCCATCGGGAGAAAAGAATGGAATATGGGTCAAAGAGCTTCAGATACGAGAGGTGTTAATTTTGAAGATGTTCTTGTGCCCAAAGAGGTAAGACTTGATGGTTGAAGCTAAGTACCCTGAGACCATTGTTAAACTATGGCATTGTTTTTGTTAGAATCTGCTTGGTGCTGAAGGTTACGGTTTCAAGATAGCCATGGGAGCATTTGACAGAACCAGACCTCCTGTTGCCTCAGGAGCTGTTGGTCTGGCACAGCGAGCTTTTGATGAAGCTATAAAATATGCCATGGAAAGAAAAACAATGGGAAAACCTATTGCAATGGTTTGTAGATTATGCTAAAGTTTTGGATACACATTGTGTTCAGTATCATCACACATGGTTTTCATGTTGTACCGGTAGCACCAAGCTATACAGTTTTTATTGGCTGACATGATAATTGGAATTGAATCTGCAAGGTTGACAGTGCTCAGAGCTGCTTGTCAAATAGATCAGGTAAATTTGCAAGCATCAGTTGGATAATGCAGTATGAATATTATGGAAAGGTAACTTTGATGTCTTATTTTAGGGAATACGTAATACATATTTTGCCTCTATTGCAAAATGTTTGGCTGGAGATGTTGCAAATAAATGTGCAACTGATGCTGTGCAAGTAAGTCCACCTTATAATTATGATATCATCAAGACTATGACATCATCATCACAAGTGTGGTGTCATCATCATTATGGCATCACCTATAAGATTTTATTACTATGACATTGCCACTACCATTATAATCATGATTAGGTCACAGTGACATCATGTCATCTATATTATGATACCAAAATTACTGCAACACCATGAAAATTAAATTCTTTGTTAGATATTTGGTGGCAATGGATATAACACAGAATATCCCGTTGAAAAACTTATGAGAGATGCTAAAATTTTCCAGGTATTTAAGCCTTTTTGATATTAAGTAAATAACAGGTGAATATATTCTTTTGATGTAATGCTGCTTCAGATATATGAAGGAACAGCTCAAATCCAAAGAATGATTGTTGCACGAGAGATTTTTGAGGAAGTGAAGAAACAAATGTAGCTGTGTACTTTCTACGGAAGCTCAGGTAGAAGCTAATTCAATGATGCATGCATTTCATCAAAAAAAGTTTTTACAACAGACTCTGGTGGCAATTTAGGACAATATATTTATGTAAATGTTTTTATTATAAAAGGCTCCACAGACCCAATGGAAAGCACTAAAACCAGCTTTATTCATAAATATGAATGCAATAAATTAGATTGAAATAAGTTATTTTTATTCTGTAGCATAGGTAGGCAAGTGAGATCACATAAGTGTTTTAAAAAAACACATTTGAGGTTAGTTCACTGGAGACTTACCTATTCTTTACTTTCATGCATATTTTACAATATTACTCTGTTTAAAGGGGCTGGCATATATTCATGGTGATCCTATTTCACTAGGGTTTCCTTTACTATCCACTAGTGATTCTTGCATCTCTACATCAGTTTTTGTTGCTTCACTTGTGGCTTTACCCCTGAACAGAATGATTAAGAACACAGAATAAAACCTTTCTAAGATGCGAAACAAGTAGCTCTATATTATTTGCAAGCAAAGATACAAGCTTTTGTTGTATAGTTGCTCATACACTTACTTTCTGCCAATAGCCATGACGCCATACAAAGCGGCTGTTACTATGACTGCGCCGCAGCCAATAAATGTTGATACTTCTCGACATAAGAAGAATGGAAGTAAAGCAACACTGACAAGAAAAACATACACTGTTGAAATTCTGGGAAAAGGAAAAGTGAATTTCTCAACACAAATTTTTCTTTACCACAGATACAGAAATGCTTTTATCCAAAATTTAAAATGATCCTCGACCCATTTGCTAAACTTTAGAATTGTTTCAAGTTTAAAACATAGGACAGGAGCTTCTAAGGTCACGACAAGTAAGCCAGATGCACTGAAACAAGTGAAAAAGATGTGCTCAGAACATTGTGTAAAACATAAATTGTGTACATAGCATACTTATTGACTAAGCAATGATTTTAAAACTGGAACATACATCATAATTGCACCAGCTGTGATACATATAGGCGTCACTGAGATCATGACAAATGCACCAAAACCAATGCTCACTAAAGATCAAATAAAATTTAATAACAACACATACAAATAAACGTCTTGTCTGATAGACATCATCTGTTCCGGATCATAAGGGGGCAATGTAAATGCAGTGAGCCCTGCTATACATTCACTGACATATAGTGATTGACAACTGGACATTAATTATGCTAATATATGTATCACTTGTTACATTTTAACATAGCCATGGCAATACTTTAATTGACAATTTTGAGTACTTTGGCCTAAGTCCACAGTGCAAAACAGTTTATTTGGAAACTGCAGAATACTTTTATATAAAAAACATATAAGATACGCGAAACAGTAGTTTAGTAAATTTAACAACAGCAATTTAATAACATTTGACGGCTGCAAATTATATTATATATACCCATTGTAAACAAACTTGTAGTTTCAGGTAAAACTTTCAAAAATACGTTGATTGACATTTCTAGTTATTGTTCAGTATTGAAAAATAATACTTATAGATATCTCTACACCGAAATTTCTTCCAAAATGTAGGAAGGACAAAGTTGTAACTATTTTGCCAAACAATGAGTCAGCTGTGAGATTTTAAATATATTTTAGATCTCCAAGTTAATACTGAAAATCAGACTTACAAAGGGCTGAAAATGCCCCCCATACTTTAATCATGAGCCTTATAGCACCAGGAACCTCTGCACTCTCATTACCAGCCATTCTATCGGAGAAATTTACGATATTTTTACGATTACATTGAAAATAATTTGCTATTCAAGAACAATAACACGATGTGTGAAATTAACAACCATTTATAGAGGAAGTGACGTTTTGTTTACTTCCTGTCAGATTGAACCGGAAGTAAAGATATATTAGACTGTCTTTTGCCATAATATGACCAGAATAGCATTTAATTATTGCTAAAGAAAGCCAAGGGAATTTTATAAACATTTTCAGGAGCATATAAACGAGTTTTGATGCCAAAGATTCTTAGTTTTTATTTCATATATATTTGTGAAGTGTTGGCAACCTAGTGCTCAGTCTCTTGATGTGAAAGCGCGATATATGGAATGTTCGCCGTAAACAAAACACACAATTCCGCTTCTTTTCTGTTTTATTTGCCAAAATGAGAGATGTTGAATTAAAGAAAGCTTTACGTGGCGATAGTAGTTTAAATATTAAAGTAACTAACGCGACGGGAAAAGAATTTGACTTGTCTTTATGCCCAAGTCGGAGTGTTCAATGGCTGAAGGAGCGAGTGAGCGGTGAAAACCCCAAAGATGGAGTTCATTATAAACTGTTATCTATGACCTCAAATCGCATTTTAGACGAGAAAAAAACACTAGAAGAAGAAGGCATTAAAGAAAATGGTCTGTAATCATGTTGACAACTTCATTTTTATGTTCTAAATATGCATTTGAAGTAAAAGTGTTCATATTTTTGACAATGATTGTTATTTGATGTTTTTAGATGAATTATTACTTGTAAAAAGACGAAAGCCAAGAAAACCTAACAAAGTAAGAATTTGTTTGAAACAATATCTAGCAATTGAAGTCGATGAGATTATAATTCATTGTTAGTAAAGCTAATAATACATAGGTATGTTTCTTTGTATGAATGTGTGATGTATCCTGGTGTCATTTGATCAAATAGTTTAATACTGATTTTAGCAACTTCTTCTAAGTATTGTAGCTCCTCACAAATTATTTGCATAATCAGCATGTTGTCATTTTGTTGTGAAGGACAACCAAGTTGCATATAAAGGTCCAGATGCTTCTAAGATTGATAAATTGACAGCAGAAGCTGGACAAGTGAAAGGAACAAAAGTCACAGATCTTGGTGCTGCTGCATTGCATTTTGATGTATGCTAAGTACAACTTTTCATTCTTTTTACTGAGAAATTCGAATGTTTCCAACATTGCCCTGCCTACAACTACATTGAATGGGTGCTTGATTATTTTAGTTTAATCGTGAGCTGCAGAGAATTTTAATAACATTGATTGACGCGGCCCATCTTGTTCAGTTTGACAACGAAGATGAAGATGAACCTACAACATCTGGTCTGATTTTTGATTAAATATAATGAACATGAATTTATATTGTTCAAATTATATAATCATTTGTTATCTTTTGTAGAAAAAATGGCATTTGACTCAAGTCACTCTGTTGATAAGGTTACGTGTATTGATAAAAGGAGTGCACAGTTTTTATCATGGTATTACAGAAATCATTTTATTCAATCCTGAATATATCTTTCTTATAGGATCATCTTAAACAACTAACTGACATGGGATTTACGGAAGTGAAAGCAACAAAAGCACTTCTATTAAATAGGTAACAAATCTCTGTCATTTTATTCTGAGGCACTATAATCTGACTGCTCTAACCTTTTCCCTAAAAATTTGTGTCTATTTGTTTGGTAGAAAGTCTGGGGTTGAAGGAGCCATGGAGTGGTTGTTACATCATGAAACTGACCCTGAAGATGAGCCTGAAGTTGTTGTTGAACAAGAGCCAAGTAAAGTTGAAACAGAATCCCCCACAAATAAATGTCGAAAAAGACGAGAGTTTGTTCCAAACAGAAAAGTGAGTAATTTACATTTGATGCATTTTACTTGATCCATGTTTAACACTATTCCTGTGCATGCATAGGGAGTTGAAATTTTGAAAGATATGGGATTTCCTGAAGAAGATGTCATTAAAGCATTGAAAGCAACAGGGAACAACCAAAGAGCTGCAGTATGATGCTTGATGATGTTCCATTTCCACATTATTTTGTATGTCTTACTAGCTAGGTTTTTGTAATAACTTTATAACTTGTATATAGTGTGATTGGTTACTTGGAGAAAGACATGATGTTGTTGATGATAATGATCTTGGCTTAGATCCAGAAAGGTAACATGAATTGATCCTAATAGTGAACTTCACTACATTGTCTTTATGATTATTGGTTTTTCTTTAGTCCACTGTATGCTGCTATCATGGAGAACCCTGCTGTGCAGCTGAGTCTCACAAATCCCAGAATATTGGCAGGTATAGCTTGCATGTATTTTGGTACTTTTATCATGTTGCTCGACACAGAGATCACGGATGAATGAAATGCATTTTTCTCTTGTCAGCTTTTCAAGAGATGTTAGAAAACCCATCAGCAAATGGACATTATATTACAGACCCTGAAACTGGCCCTGTGCTTCTTCAAATATCACGTATAGTACAAGGGTTTGCTAGATAGCGAAGCTAGTTAATATCTCGAATTCAGCGACAGTCAATGTCTTACGTTTTTTGCTTGAAAAGTTAACAAAAAGCAAATAATGAAATTTCTATGATTCTATTTAGACTCTTATCTCTATAGGATCCTCTTTATACCACTTGACTGAATAATTAAAAGTAATAAAATTACATTTTTTATAAATTTTTGTGAAGTAATTGAGAATTGGTGACCATAATAATTGCCTTACATGAAGTAATGGTAGACATTTAGGCAAATATCTAGAATCATTTTATAAACGTGAAAAACAATAAACACAGTAGTTTTGTATAAAGTGGTAGTTATTTTGCCTTCTATAACGTTCTTAAAGCAATTTGTTGAGTCTGAAAAGGGCTGGTAAGTATTGTAAAAATTGAAGAACAGAAGAATAAATGGACTACACAAGCAGCATTGAAAGCACGGAAAATAGGAAGCTATACATTGGCTGACTTTAATATTTTTTGTTTATTTCGCAGGTAGTTGAGTAGAAAAACAAGTGGCACTTTCTGCTCCAGATGCTCCCAAGATGGCTGCCATATTGAGGATGATCATGGATGATGCAATGATAGGAAATGGACCAATCAGAGGACAGAATGGAATGTTATCAGAATTCAGAAAAAGGAGCTTTGTTATGATTTTTGGAGCGAAATTACCATAATTATTGCGATAAGGAGTGCGTTAGTTCTTCAAGCAAACCTGCTAGAGAAAACATAAAATATGAAGTACAAGGATAAATAAAAGCATTTTTTTGAAATGGAGGAGGAGATATAGCACCAAAGAAATCGCGAACAAACTTTGTTCATTGACCTTGAGGTGTACACTTGTACTCATGGTTGGACTCGCGTTTAAAGACTAAACTATATTGTCGCCGTGAATATTTAAACACCTGACACTCTCACTTTAAATATACCAAAATGGAATTTATACTTCAGTTGAAAATGTTATTATGGAAAAATTATGCTCAGAAAAAGCGAAGACCGGTGAGTGTTAGAA
This sequence comes from Phenganax stokvisi, assembly GCA_025400075.2. Classification (NCBI taxonomy): domain Eukaryota; kingdom Metazoa; phylum Cnidaria; class Anthozoa; order Malacalcyonacea; family Clavulariidae; genus Phenganax; species Phenganax stokvisi. Next base: position 27,136 of record JAODVQ020197206.1, read on the forward strand.
ATTTAATTTTAAAAATATTTTGGAAGCCACGTATGCACCATGGACTTTAGCACGTCGTGAAAATGTTATAATTTTTGCTCTATTTTTTTGTAGTTTGTCGTGGCGTTTGAAGTGCTTATACCTCTCGTTTTATTTTTGGTTTTAATGGGAATTCGTTTGAGAAGACAACCAGTACCTATTGATGAAAGTGAGTGCAAAAATTGATTGTGAATTTGATCAATGGTGTTTAGGATAATTTGGGATAGTTTCACTTTTTTCAGACATCTAAACATGTCATTTGTTTGCCAGGGAATTTTCTTCCTAAATTAAACCTTTTAAAAATTGTACAATGAATTTGTTGTTTTTTTTGTGTCCTTTTATTTACATGAGTTAAGATGGCATGTAATTGTTTTCTTTGTCTCACAATTTAACAAGGAGACGTGATGCTCTCACGTTGTCCATCATTCTCGCCCACTGTTCTCGCCCCATATTTGTACAATTATGTGAGAGCTTATAGAAATTTTATTCCAGGAAATAGCCCTATATGTCCTTGGGGTCAGGGTGGCATTTCACACTGAGCTACATATTTAGAGATGACATTTGAGGTTGTTGATTAGAACCTTGCAATTATTGTTTACCCAATGAGTGTGAATTTTTCAGCTCTTTTTTATTTCATTGAATCTGATGTGGACAATTTTATTCTGACTTACAATGGCAATTTTATTTCATCTGACTTTAGTTTTGATTTACAAATACTCTCACAATTAAAATTGTCTGGCATTAGACAGAAGAGGGTAGATATAAGATGCACTGAGCACATTGCTGCTGACTGGGTTCATCACAAATATATTTTCTTTTTTGAGTTCATATAGCAGTATTATATTATAGGTTTATTTGCATTTAGATATATTTGCAGTAAAAGCATTACCATCTGCTGGTATTATTCCTTTACTTCAAATGTTTTGTCCAAATAAAACTCAAGATCAACATGGCTTTCCTATTTTCCATGAGTCAAGGTAATTATCAAATTTCTGTAGATTATGAAGTTTGCCATTTCATGTACGTTAGCACTTAGTAGGCTAAGATACCCAGGTACTCTATTTTTATTTGGTGAGCATACGTTTCCTTGTGATTCTGACAATACTTTGTATTTCTCTTAGAACGCATGAGCTGCTAATGAATCTTACACTGATATTAAAAAATGTTGACAAGAATCATGGGAAACTGGCTCCTTTGTTTGATGATGATTTGAATTATGATTATGGCGAGGTGCTGCAGGAATTATCAAACAATGATACTCTCAAAAGAAATGTGCAAGGTTTGAAGCCATGGTTTGAGAGGAAAATCACCTAACATCAGACTTTGTTATTTCATTCTATTTATAATGCCATATGATTTTACCTTGTCTATTGCCAGTGTAACAATCAAGTATAATCAAGAGTTTAATCTGGTCAAGGAATGAAGCAAACATTTTATTCATGTCTTTCTCAACTTTTTTAGACTTTGTTTTGCAAGATGTTTTTAATGATCCAGTTGAATTTAGAAGATTTTTGATCCAGAATTTATCTCTTCCTGCAAATATGAGTGAAGCATTGTTGACCTCTACTGTTAATGCTAGCAATGTATGCATACAAAATAATTTGTGCTGCATACAATAATCTTTTCCAAGCTGAGACTTCCTTCTCTTTTAGGTTGTACAGATGCTTGATGAGTCAGTGTTAGAAGAGAACCCTTCAGTGGAATATCAAGAGAGACTAGATAATTTAAAGAATAGATTATTATTGCGTTCAATACTTGAGCCAAATTTCTTAAGTAATCCTCAAGAAGTTGGAAAGATGGTCACAAGTACAATGTATACAAACAGTGATCAAAACATTAGCAGCATTCTTCAGGTATATCATTCTTATTCAATAATCACTAATGTATTAATTGTTCTTGAAAGTAATAATTATTTTACAGGCAATGTTTTTCAATCCTGGTAAACTGCAAAGCATATCATGCGACAAGGAGAAGTTTGATTCTCTTATCCAAACACATCAGCCACCTGACCAACAGGTAACTAACTGGATTCCTTCATCTAGAACTCTAAAAGCACCTGGTGTTTTGTTGTTCAGCCGCGTTATATTGGATGGTGTCTTTTAGTTGATCCTTTTTAAAATTATTTTCATAGGAGAAGTTAAGACAACACATGTGTTCCACTTTAACTGATCAACAACGTGCTGAACTCTCAAGGGAGCTCTACAAACAAATTAATACAAGTGCTTTAAATAAGCAGGTACAGCTCAGAGGTGTTATCTCATTGCTGTGCGACTGCAAGACTCAAAGTACTGCCGCATATAGTATCAATTAACCTTATATACTTACTAGCTATTGTTACATCTTAACATATATTTACTTACTATTTGGAGAACTAGGTTAAGTTTGATATGTTATGATGTACGTAGCAGCTGTTGGATGTTCCTAGTGTAATTTTTTCCTTGAAATTTTCAGCTAGCGAAGAGTATTACAGTTGCTAATGGATCAGAGGTAGCTGTCCCTTTCCATTCCTTTTTAGCTTTGTTGTTTTAACTTTCTGGTTAATAATGTTGGTATACTTGCCATTTTCAGTCTCTGTATGAAAAATATGAAGGGCCTACTTCTTTGATAAATAAAAATGTAAGTATGAAAAAGTAGGCAAATAACTTTGGATGTACAAACATGATGTATAAAAAGAAACAGTTTGTTGATTACTTCTCAAACATTTTAAGATCGAATTACTACAAGAAAATGAAGAAGTATTGCATGCTGGTATTGCCATTGCAAATATGCTAAAGATCAATGATAGTTCTACACTTGATTTTGATGAAAGAGAAACACACGAGAATGCAAATGTTCTTCTGGTGAAGAAAATATGGAAAGTGATTGGTCCAGTATTATGTGGACCTCGTGAAGAAAAATATGAGAAAGACCCTTGTCCTGATGCTATGTATTATCATCAATCCAACTCTAGAGCTCTTCTTCTGATGTTGTATCTTATGACGAATAAACCTCTCATAGTCTACTCACCTCGTGGCCCTGACGTTGATGCTGTTGTTAAAAGGGTAAGGAAGCTGTTAAAATGCGGTTAATTGTGATCAACTGATTTCATATTGTTTTGAGATATTCTGACATTGTGAAGAACATTTGAGAACGTTGTTTTCTGTCAGAGATTAGTAGCAAGTGCTATCCAATATAAGTGCACGATGTTTTCATTATGGTAAGGACACTTTCGTTGCTCTCAGCAATTTCAGATTAATGTAAAACCTTGTGTATAAAATTTCCAGGAATGATTATGTGATGATGTAGGTCATTTATTTGCTAGCAACATAATTTTCTTTTCTCTTTAGGCCAACTGGACTTTCCAAGCTGTAGCAGACAGTATTGATGCTGGTCACTGGTGGCTAAGCTATTCTAATATGGTTCAAACCAACATCAATTCACAGAACTTCACGGCCAGATTGAACTCTATAAAAACCTTGCTTGCTTTGTGGAGCCAGAATGAAGATGCACTTGATAGTAAGACAAGAGATATGCTGAACCTTGACCGCACCTTTCTCTCGACTTTTGACATTGGTGAGACTACCAAGAATCTCAAGTCTGTTGATGGTGTTGTAAGAGCTTGGTTGAACAAGATTGAAAATATTACTTTGGATGTGTTTTTGGGATTTAACTCTTCTGAGGAACTGGATCATTTCATGTCAAATAGAAGTAGTATGCCTAAGTATAAAGATCGCAAAGTTATTGCAGGTAAGACTTGCTCAATTCTAGCAGTTTGGTTTTCTTCTGAAGAAGTACTGCTTGATCTGTAAGAACTGATGACTATTGTTGGACCTGTTGGAAGACCAGTTTTGAACCATGTGATCGAGTCATATACAATGTCTCATTGTTTAGGAATCGTGTTCACAAATATCCCTGAAGATGGTAAACTACCTCCTCATGTTGAATACAAGATCAGAATGAACAGTACATTCTCAGCTGACACAACTCTTATTCGAAGCAACTATTGGCAGCCTGGACCTGAGTGTGAATTTCAACCGTACTATTTTATGGGTTTTGATTGGTTCCAGGATATATTTGACCGTGCCATAGTCGACCAACAAGTGAACACTGGTGAAAACCTGGCTCCTGCATCATATTTACAAGAAATTCCTTATCCTTGTTACAATAGTGATAGGTATGTGTTTCTACAGGTAGATGTGAAGAACTAGAAAACACAAGTTGCAGTAAATGGTCTGGACTATCCTTGTTAAGAATATTTATGCATAGTTATTAAGACACCTTTGAAGCCACAAAAGTTTTATAGCTTAATTCGTACTTTACCTTAAATCTCTCTTTGTTTTTTCGCTTTGCATGCAGGGAGGATGTTAGTTGAATTCTCTTTGTCTTTTAGTTTTATGTTTGTGATCAAACATATGGTGCCTCTTTGCATGGTCGTTTCATGGATCTACACTGTTGCAATTACTGTTGAAAGCATCGTTTATGAAAAAGAACTAAGATTAAAAGAATTTATGAAGATGATGGGTCTTAGTAATTTTGTACATTGGATTGCTTGGTTTATAACAAGTCTCTGCTCAATTTCTATTACTGTTGCATTACTCACTTTAATCTTGAAGGTCAGTGAATTCGTTTGTGATTAATCTATGCCGGTGAATATTCTCAGTTCAACTTTAACTTTTTTCACAGTATGGTAAGATCCTGACGTATAGCAATCCATTTCTGGTGTGGTTATTCCTCATGCAGTTTGCAGTGGCGACCGTTGTCTTTTGTTTCCTCATCAGTGTATTCTTCTCAAAAGCCAGGTTTGCTGCGGCCTGTGGTGGAATCATATATTTCTTGACGTACATGCCTTTTGTATTCATATCCATACGCGAAGACGCTGCGCAAGTGAGACTCAGTGGGACTATCAAGTCATTTGCTAACTTATTTTCAACTACAGCATTTGGTTTGGCTTCAAGATACTTTGCTTTGTATGAGGAGCAGTCCATAGGAGTGCAATGGTCGAACATTGGCGAAAGCCCAGTAAGTCATTCTGAATTGTCTACTTCACTGAATAACTGATTTGTAATCATTCGTATAATTCTTTATACTTCTTCACTTTACAATACTTTTAGATACCTGGGGATGATTTCAACATCCGCAAAGTATTTATCATGTTGATTGTAGATACATTCTTGTATGCTCTCTTGGCCTGGTACATCGAAGCTGTTCATCCTGGTTCCTACGGTCTACCCAGACCCTGGTACTTCCCATTTCAGGCCTCGTACTGGTTTGGTCACAACACAAAATCGTGTTCCAAGTTCTCGCGTAATTACATGATAGTCAGTGATGAGGACGCACCCCCCGGTGCTCATGGAATGTTAGCATGTGAAAAAGACCCCCTGAATCTACCCTTAGGCGTGGTCATTGATGGTCTTGTTAAGGTACAGCACCCGTATAGAAGCTCAGTAAAGCCTGGAATTTACTGGCAATGTTCTTTGATGTACTGTCAGTGATTATTGATGAAGAAAATCATTTCCAATGAACCAAGGATTTTACGCTATGTGCACATGGGTGTCGTTTCCAGTATTTCCAAAAAAACGTTTTTGGTCTCTTTATCGTCTTTTTTGTCGTTTTAGCGCCCAAATTCACACGATCCAAGGGAAAATTATGCAACATGATAAATTGACTACAGCTTCTATCGTAAATTGATGACATTTGCATCCGTTTTCGTGTTAAAACGCTTGTGAAAACGTTCGAAAACCTCATCGTGCGCACGTAGTCTTAGTCATCAGTGATCGCTGACCATGTAGTCTGATGAATTAGGATACAGAAACACCAAGTTTGTGTTTAAGTCTCCTCCTATTGACAGCATTTTACTATATCTGACAAATGTATTTTTGAAGGTCTACAAGTCAGGCTCAAAACGTGCTGTAGATCGCTTGACTTTAAACTTGTACGAAGGTCAAATTACCTCATTTCTTGGACACAATGGAGCTGGCAAGACAACCACCATGTCTCTACTCACTGGATTATTCCCTCCCACTATGGGCACAGCATACATCTATAGCAATGATATACGATATGACATGGATGATATCAGAAAGAGCTTGGGTTTTTGTCCGCAACATAATGTCTTGTTCGATAAGTAAGTTATTAGAACCATCTCTCAGTTCCATGTTATTGACTTTGATTGACTTAAATCGGGATACGATTATCAGTATAAATGACATAATGAAGTTGATTGAACAATCTTGCCTTTCACAAAGGTTGACTGTAGAGGAACATCTTTGGTTCTATGCAAGATTGAAAGGGATGCCGTCTCATCTTGTGTGTGGGGAAGTTGATAGGTAAGATACACATGACAAATTGTCATAGTTAAAGAAATAACACCGCTCTCTTTGTATCCATTCCGTACATCTACCATTAAAATTTTTTTACCTGAGGAATCTTGCTTTCATTGCTACTCTTTTCCCGTTCTCAAGTGTAATATTTGTTTATTTCTTTTTCAGATTACTGATTGATCTAGATTTGCCCAGTAAACGTCACAATCTCGTTGACACCCTCTCTGGTGGCATGAAACGCAAGCTATCCATTGCTGTCGCCTTCGTTGCTAAGTCACGCATGGTTATCCTGGACGAGCCCACTGCTGGTGTTGACCCGTACGCTCGCAGAGCAATCTGGGATTTGCTCATCAAATATAAACAAAGTGAGAAGAACAACAAACTCGAACTCGAACTATAGACCTTATGCCGCTGACCATCCAAAAATCCAAAATGCTTATTTGATTAAGAACACTGAGCCTGCAATCTCATCTCAACCCCACCCATGTGTTCACAATGTTTTGTGTTGTTTTTAGATCGTACAATTCTTTTATCTACTCATTTTATGGAGGAGGCAGATGTTTTGGGAGATAGAATTGCGATCATATCAGAAGGCAGACTTCGTTGTGTTGGCTCATCCTTGTTCTTAAAAAGTCATTTTGGAGATGGCTATAACCTTGCTTTAGTCAAGCAATTATCGGGAAGCTCACAGAACTCATTTTCAAACACACCTCGAGAGTCTTCGTCTAATTTGGGTATAGTCCCGCCAGCGAATACCCCGCAGTCTAGCACCCCACCTATCATTATAGTGGGCAGCGATCCCTCTACATCCAGTGGACAAGGGACACCCACCTATGAAAACGTCTTGTCGTCAAGTCTTGGTTCCAGTCCTAATATGTCTGCGCTATCGCCTCTTGGAAAACTGACAAGGCAATCTCCGAGAGGTTTGGGAACTAATGTAGATTTTTATGAGATGTGATATCGTATCTCGTCGATGAACGACATCCTAAACTTCTTGACGGATAGATTCATTTGTCAGCGTATCAAAATTCAGTTGTAGTTCCTTCCCCTACGCAAATAATATTGTAACTGATAGTGTAAGACGAGTATTTTCATGTTTCTAGGAAGTACACTCTCTATCAATGAGGCATGTACAGAAAGTGTGACGTCATTTGTTCAGACGTATGTTCCCTCAGCGAGACTGATTCAAGATAGTCGACATCAACTCTCTTTCATGTTGCCCAACAATGTCGTAAAAAGAGACGGTTTTGGTAATTTCTTCGCTCATCTTGAGGAAAACTTAGATTCTCTTGGTTTAAAAAGTTTCGGCATCACTGAAACGCCTTTGGAAGAAGTGAGTAGTTTTTTTTATTCTCTCTCTCTCTCTCTCTCTCTCTCTCTCTCTCTCTCTCTCTCTCTCTC
>JAODVQ020197207.1:0-14201 GCA_025400075.2 Phenganax stokvisi
GAAACCAACTTGTATACAAAATTTCAAGACTTAATTATTTTTGGTTTTTGAGTTACGCGTATCTAATAATAATAAGAAGAAGAAGATGACTATGAAAAGCTTTTCTCATATAGTGCAATACATTAGCTCCCTTAGCAAAACCATGCCAATCCCTATTATACAAGGGCACTCTCGTGCCCTTGTGATTTTAATGATGTGCTACATACATAGCATTTAATATTTATGATAATTGTATGATTAGGAACAAACCTGTTCGCCCGGGATTTGGTGAGACGTGCCAACAGACCTTCTAATTGATTATTAAAGCCAATCTGTCCTTCTGAGACAGATCGAGAACTTTCATCTTCCGATATTTTCTTATACACACTGTAATCCCTATACATACAGCACAACAGTATTTAACCAGAGTCACTAGAAACTTAGTGGCATTTGTATGCAGGGTACATGAGAGAGAATAATAATAATAAAAAGAGAGAAATACACATGGTGGTATTACATGAGCATTATTGACTAACATAGATCTCCGTAAATTTTCTTTTACTGCAATACTCTCTGGATTACTTTGTGTGGCTACAATATAGGAATAACTCCTTCCTACACGTGCTAACTGTGGGCTCTTCTCTCTGGTATGTGACACATCTTGTACTAAATCTGCAGAATCCTCCTGTGATAATTTCATCCCAGACTCATTCTCCTGTATGTATATCAAACATGACATTTCATAAATGTGGTCTAATTACACACTAAAGGACATACGTACACAGCGCAACAGTTGCATGCAACTTTCATGTATTGGTATAGTGCATTATGTTGCACGGCCCATTACAGCAATATGTAAAAAGTTGAGCATGACAAGTTGCACGCTACCATGTTATGCTGTGTAGCTGGCCTTAATTAAAATGTAAGCTAAGTTGACACCAAAATATGTACGAAGCCAATTATGTATGTGCCAAAGCTAATATGGTCTATTTCGTTACTTGAAGTGGTGTGTGCTACTTGTACACTCACACAGCCTAAAATGGCCATGATGAAATATCTTAGCTCTATAAACTATGCAATTAAACCCTAAACAACGTAAATTTATGTAGCTGTTATAGTTTTACAAAAAGGCAATATTAAGAACTTGCATCATCAGTCCCTGTATGTGTTGGAATATCATTGGTGCCAGAATATCCAGAGGTAGGAGAAGGACTGGGTGGTACAGGTGACGGTTGGTCAGGTAGAGTATCACTAGATATAGAGTCCCCTGTAACAAGATGATGTAATAAGCTACAACAAAGATTTCAGACCATAAAAATCTGAGTCACAGGAACCTTAAACATGTACATTATAAACAGAGTAGCGAGGCACAAACAGTTCTGAGGCATGACATACACACGTATACATAACTTTAAAGTCCACCCTAACTTATATAACCAGTTAGAAACTTGGTGAAGCAAATCTCAAAAATACCATGTTAACTTTTAAAACTTCAAATACAATACACCTAAATGGTACACTGACGTTTATAAGAGGACACTCCACTGTCTCTGTTGTCCGAAAAACTGCTAATGAGTGAAAAAGTATCCATGCCCTCCTCTGGTAAGACAGTCATGTCTCTCTTTGCCATGCATCGAAACCATCCATTAGGTAGTTTTCCAGTCAGCATCACCTCCTCCCCTTCTTTCAACCTTGACCAACTTGCTCCAGGAACTAGGAGATAGTCTTTTAACAAACTTGTATGAACACCTAGTTCAAAAACCAATACAGAGCACAATCAGAACCCGTACAACATCATGTGTTGAATAATTACAGTGTATTATATACTTGTGTAGGTGGTGCAGAAGAATGGAGACAAGGATTTATGATTGCATCCTTTATTTAACCTCACAGAATTACATAGGAAAATGTACATAGAATAATGTTAGTTGACATGATAGGAAGTGCTGGGTATGCAATAGTTTCAATAGCAATAAAGATATTCATAGTTCGTAAGGTAATCTCATGTGCAACACTGAAGAAATTGTCTGAAACATACAGTTTGCAGCGGAGGACAACGTTATATATTTGCCATTTGGACAAATACATGGTTCGCTATATACTACAGCTTCGATAATTGTACAATAAATATTGTAGGAACTGGGATATTCGACAGGCACTTGAGAAGGCTAGGAACATCCAATAAACTCTATACTTGTACCAAATAATAGAGGAAAGACCGTTTTTTCACACTATGTAACATAATTTCACTTGGAGGTCATGTTTTAGCTAAAACTTGTGTACTGAAAAAATATTTTGCCAAGTGGTACCTATGATAGGAAGTGCTGGGTATGCAATAGTTTCAATAACAATAAAGATATTCATAGTTCGTAAGGTAATCTCATGCGCAACACTGAAGAAATTGCCGGAAACATACGGTTTACAGCAAAGGACAATGTTATATATTTGCCATTTGGACAAATACATGGCTCGCTTTGCTCACAATAATAACTTATCCATTTCATAGTATTACTGCCATTTCCTACCTACCCACTCAAGTAGGCAAAGTACATCACATTAATATGTTTACTCAGAAAGCGTTAACTCTTTGTTACTAACATTGGCAATTAGAGGATGAAATAACATTGACTCTATAGGGAGAAATTGTAGAGACTCCAAGAGAAGGAAGCGACAGACGACGAACTGGAGAAGTAATATGATCGTTTACGCCAACTGGAACATTCTTGATCTCCTCTTTATACACTGCATGTAATTAAGAAAACAAATAACACAGTAGTGTGCACTAACGTTATGAATGCTATAAGTCTATAGTGCTATGCATTGTACGCAATATAAGTATGACCATGATTTTAATTGCTATCACACTGTTATCTCTGTCATAGGCGTAGGAACCAGGGGGCTCAGGGGGCTCAGGGGGCTTTAGCCCCCCCAAAAATATCGCAGTTACACAAGCTTCATGCAAGTGAAAACGTCTGGCATGCGTCCAATGGATCTGTAATTAATGACAGCCCCCTCAATATCAGAACACTTCCTACGCCTATGTTTGTGTTACACTTACTTTGCTGAGAATCTCCTAGAAAGGAGTTACACATGCGACTCATCTGAGTAAGTAATTCCTTCTTTGCTCTGAGCATCTCGCGAAGATAATGAACACAGGGGTTTCCTCTCACTCCAGTAACAAGATCACCATCATCCTCATCTGTTTTCACTGTGTGACCACCTTTGACTGAGTGTCTACAGAATACGTTTACTGCTAAAATGCCATCATCACTCGCTGCAATCTCTCAAATACATTAATAATAACTCCACTAAAAGTGACCTCCCCCAAAAGTGTGGAGTTTATCATGGACATAGAGCCACACATACTACACCTTAACACTACAACACACAATGTAAACTTAGCAGATAGCAAAAAGAGTTCCTAAGTCTGTATCTACCAACACACTGTACTACATGATACAGGTGAGCGGTTGTGATTGAATATTATTGCCTCTAATGTATTCAAGAAATTTTTAGACCAATACAGAACAAAAATATTATGTAACCTGCTAAATGACTTGAGAAGAAAATTCAAAATTTACAATAATAATATTTTAGCCTGAATATACTACGGTTTCGATAATTGCACAATAAATATTGAAGGAACTGGTATATTCGACAGGCACTTGAGAAGGCTAGGAACATCCAATAAACTCTATACTTGTACCAAATAATAGAGGAAAGACCGTTTTTTCACACTATGTAACATAATTTCACTTGGAGGTCATGTTTTAGCTAAAACTTGTGTACTGAAAAAATATTTTGCCAAGTTGTACCTGTTCACATACAGATCATATAATGATGTTTAATGACAGTTAAACATAGTTAATCAACGGGGACGGGCCTAGGGCCAGCAGCATGCATGCACGCAAGCGTGACTTTCGCAGCCGACATGCATGCGTCGCTATCGCAAGCCCAGCTCTTAAAGCAAAGTGTCAGCAAGCGACGTTCTTCCCTGCAGCTGATTTCTGCGGACATCGATTTCCCACCTCTCTACCCTCCCTTCTGTTCACTTAACATTCCGTCCACGGACGTGATTGGAGCCTGTTGGCCTCGACTGGCAGGTTCCTGGGCCTCCACCCCAGGAGGACCCCCCAGGTTAGGTACCCACTGTGCGCATAAGTGCCCGGAATGCACTTTAGCATCACAACCAGGGGTGGGATCGGCACTATAGGAACCGGTCGAGGCCAGGGCTTCATACCCCAAAATGGCAAGGCAATGGTAGTGTGCTGGCAGCAAGCCAAGCATGCAGAGTTTTGTGATACAGGAGATTAATAAACAATATAAAATTAACGTACACATTTTGCCTACTGCGATGGCGAACTGAACACCTGGCTGCCTTGAGTTTTCGACCTGGATAGAACAGTGATTTTTGGCAAATCAATGAAATACATATAACTTCTTCCTAAAAGGTATCACAGTATGTTTACATGTAAGGTAAATTCACTTACTCTCAACATCATCTCCTTTTCCAGCTGCAGCTCTCCTTATATGTTGAATCCTACATATAAATGAGCATTCATGAATTAGGGCATGTAACTTTCACAGCATAAAATTTCTCCTGAAAGATATAGGTGTTAGGTGCCTATCTATGCCAACCATTGACAATTATTTTGGGGTTAGATGTTATTTTCCTTTGGCATCTGCATAATTATACATATATAGACTTCATTTATAACAAAGTTCATAGAGTCTAGTCATCACTAGCAGTTACAATAACTATTGTGCTTAGCAAAAAAGGTAATATCCTGGTATGAGTACAATTCTAGCAACTTATATCTTGAACTTGTAAATAGCTAGCAAGCTTAGAGAATATTGAAAGCCTGCACTTCAGGGGTTATATTATTAACATCTGATCAAAACCCAGATAATTATTCAATATATGGGATTTGCACTGACAAAACTGGACAATTTATGATCCAAATGACTTCACAACTAATAATGGCAGTTAAATTTCATATCACATACACAACGTTCGCATAAGAACTATAAATGTAAGTCATGTTTGGTAGGCAGCAGTGTATGATTCAACCTCACCTTGGATTTTCTAAACTAATGTTTAGTATATTAAGAGCACAGAAACTTTCATTTTTATCTATAAAACTGATTTTGAAAAGCCACTAAGCCAGAACATTACTGAGTAAATAGTACCAGTGATGACTACAGAGTAATGGGTAATTCCAAGACAAGCATAGGTTATCACTTTGATCATAAATATTTGGCAACTTTGACAAGGGTGTCACCTGCGGGAAGTATGACTTTTAAGGACAAGTCTCTTTAATGATCAAGGCTCCTTGAAAAAGATAAAATTCAGTCTCACTCGACTGTAAAGCCAAGGTATCATAAAGGATTTATTTTTCCAGCTTTGCATATAATGTATAATTAAAGGAAGCATAGTAATGTATGTATATATAGGCTATACTATATATATGCTGCTACACTGCCCTTTAATATTACTAGTCATGCAAGCCATGAATATCCTCAATTTTTCTTATTGAAATATTAGAGGTAATTAATATCATACTATAAGGTACCACTACAGTATTTCACAGAGTGATACAGTATTGAGAGCCACTCGTGTAGTTTGCAAATTACATACATACATCCATCCATGACTACTGGGTGTTATCTATGTATGTACGTATGTAATGTACTTTATATACAAAACTGAAAAGTAAGAATATTTTCTTTCTGCTTGGCACGATTAACCCACCACTGAGCTCTTTGGGTGTCATTCGGTGCTTGTAAAAGATACACCATTTGATTTGGTAGAGTTAGTTCAAACAGCCAACTTCTTCTTTTTTGCAAATCTTTACCAATCTGAGAAGTGTAGTCAGCTTCAGCTGTGGCTCCATCTACTGAAACCCATCCTGCCTTGTGTTGAGCCTGTATCAGCAATACCAGAGAGAGTCGGGATTTTAATAATTGGTGAGCCCAGTAGTCATCACACGCCTCACTTCTCAATGCATATTTTATGCTGCACATGACATTGGTTTTAACTTGGTGCAAAAAAACATCTAAACTTTTATTATTCAGCATAAAAATGCTTTGTTACAAACATATAGTGACTTTTGTGCCAAGCTGGCTGTTGTGATTGATGGCTACTCCAGCCTTTTTCTACATGGTCTTATCCACATTGAATACGACCAACACATGTCTATTTGTGGGCAACAAGCAGTAACTGAGGTGTGCTGAGGGATGGAAACAACTTGTAACGTGAAACCTACATATGATGTTAAAAATACCTAGTACCATGTCAAAGAATATTGAACTGTGGGGCCTTCATACAACTCATGAACATAGTATGAAGAACCTCATACTATTTAACTATTTGTATTGCAAGCTAGGAAAAAATATGTAGATGCTATCCTCTTCTTCTGTTTCATACTAAATTTCAAGGCAGTACCAATCATTTTCAACCTACATAATACTTTATGGAAATTTGGTCTCCTAGATAAATTTGCCACAGACAAAAATTCCGGTGTCAGGGCCTCTCATGGGTACTACATCTATTCCTCAATTTCCTATATTAGATAACCATTGGTGTATACAATGCATATCAAGGGCTATATAGTGTATGGTGTGCATTTAGTGGAGGCTCACAAGACAGGGCAGCACTATACCAACACCATATAGTATGTGATCACACTGACCATATTTGGTGGAGGAAAGATGTCCCGTGGAGGAGGCTTGAATCCCTCACTTTTAACACCATCAACCTGAGATCATCAAAATTTCATAGCAAAGTGCATAAACTAATTAATAACGACAATTGGTAAACTTCTTACCCTATGGAATTCAAGAGAAACACCTTTCAACTGACACCAGAATGTTTGCCAAGTGCGATCTTTGCTCTTTTTTCCTCCTGCCTCTATCACACATTTTCTGTTAAGGAATCCACTCTGTGAGTAATAAAATTGATAGAGTTGATAGAGTAGTACCCATAAAATGCCTTCATAGTGAAATTAATGTATACATAGTCAAGCAAAATCTCTTGTATTAAAAATTTCTAGGATATACTCTGTGGTATAACTGCATGCTCAACAAAGTTGATCATCGTAAATGGAGACGCACAGCATTATAAATCAAAGCACTATAGTGCAAACCCTCAGTGCAAGTATGACAGCACAGCAACTGGCTGTACTGCATTGTTTTACTGCCATGGGGCTCAAACACACGCTAAGTAAATTAACTTTGCTGGGGCCCAAACATTTTATTCCAAAGCCATTTATCAGATGAGTCTGTGATATCATTATTAGAGTGTATAGGGACCATCATAGAGTAAGCTAATCCCATGAGACAGACAGCAGCAGTAGAACTATAACCCTTGGTGCACATTTATCATTACAGCCCATACACCATAGGGTTAAGACTAACCTGAGGCGTTTCATTTCCAGAATCCAGTACACCTCCTCCAAGCGAAAATTCTGTGCTTCGTGTAGGAGCGGAACCCACACGAAAGTCCATCTTGACAGTCTTTTTCTAAAGAACCAATATAATGTTATGTTATGGTATATACATATATACTGCCCCCTAGAGTTTAAACAATGCACTTTTCATAACAATTATCACTTATTACAAAACTTTTGCATTTTAGAAACTTCTCAAAGGATGTTTAAATATATTTATGGACAGGTCTAAACACCACATTAAGGCACAAGTTCTATTACAAATTAGTAAAATGCCATTATTGACCAGAGTATATTTGCAATACTCCAGACATTCATACATCAAGAAAACCAATCTAATGAAAATCACTGGATATTACTTAAAGCATTAGTTTGTAACTCAAATAGTACATTGGTGGAAGTTTGTAATGCTTGGCAAGTTATAAATAATGTAATGGTCATCAGTTGCAGAGTGTTTTAAAATGACATGTGGGAAGTGATAATAAATGCATCATCATTGGCCTCAGATTGTTATGGCTACACCAGTTCTTGCTTTTCCTGTTGAGTAAAACTGCATGCCATCATAATTTCAGATGCTATCCACAGTTTGATACTCTCCATGCTGCCTTTACTAGGAGCACAGAGATCTTTAAGACTGAATGATACATATATCAATACTAACCTTGACACGAAATTCATGACACTAATTAACAATATTAACTATGCATAACTATGTACATGCCTACTTTGAGCATTATTATAGAAAAGCGAGAACTTAATGCACGTGCAAACACTAGTGTGCTGTGCCTTATTTTTGACACTAATTCACTAGCTTGTATATATTCCCTCACCAGGCACTTCATGCAACTAAGCGTCCCAAAACATCCCCCATCCCGATGTACAAATCACCATCTCTCACTAAAATGTTTGAAGGTCTTATTCTAATTTGCTCTAGCTATTCTTCCCCCATATACTACAGATCTTTTCACCAATTCTTCCGTGGCACATGTATACACAGTAAGCAACCACTCAACCTCCTACACATCCTCGCCAAGTCCTTATCACTACTGTTTATCAAATTCTTTGTGCCTCAGGTTTTGTATAATCGCTAATAATAAAGCAAAATGAGTTTTCTCTTGCTATGGCATACATATCTTTCGTGCCAGATCGGAATGTCCACGAAGGCTGTGAACGAACCGACGCACCTGAATAGATCGAGTTCACTTCGATCACTAAAATAACTTTCATTCGGAAGTGATAAAATCATGTGGCTTATCTAGCCTTACTCTTACCATATAGTAGCTATAAATGTCACCACAAAAACTCACTCACTCACATTAAATCGATTGCGACAGGTGGAGAGTAGAGTCCAGTGTCTCCCAGTCTCACAGACCAGGGAGCGTAAGCTACAATATCTTCGAAGTTGCCGAATTAGCAAGCTCCACCTCGTGCCCCTCCCAAAAATAACAAGGTGAACAAGAAATCTCTATGGAAGTAAAAAGCGGTAAGAGAAGATTGAAGATGGACAAGGGAGACATTGCATTCAGAGCAAATAATGACGATGAGAATCTCTTATTAGCAAACCCTGGTGCCGGAGGAGTAGTCAGCAGTACACGCTCGGTTGTCCCGCGCTCAGACCCTATTCAACTCAGAGGGTCTATGGTGAAGAAGAGCCGCCCTAAGAGTCCCTCAATGCTCAAGTTTTTCTTAAGAAGCAATAGAAAAAGCGAGGAAGTGGAGGATTCTGCGTGCTGTGGAACTGAAGAGAATGTGAAGGTGCCGTAATAATAGTATCTCTAGTACTACGTACTCCATGATGCAGGAGAGCTTCTTGAGTATTAAGAAGTTTGCATTGTAGGTGTCTGATTTGCAATGCTCCAGCATATTGTTGTAATGTTTAGATAGAAGTGCAAAAGGGTGTGAATAAGGTGTTCACTCTTTCTACTTTGCAGATTCAATCACACCGCAGTCTTCCAACCCAATCCCTCTCTTGCTCTCCTCCTGACACTTCGAGGTGGGCTGGATATACTTAGGGAATATGTTGTATTATTTATATTATATTTGGAGTATGTGCAACCACCACTTTAGACGTTGGGCTCACAATCTCATATAGTAATATTCACTGGTGTCAGTAGCGAAAGGGTATAAGAAGTATGCCATTTGCAAGGGCAAACATGTTTTAAGTGCTCCATTAAGTCTGTTATCTTAATATACTTTTACTGTTCACAATACTCTGTGGTGTCTAATTCATGCCTTAGGTTCAGCCGTAATCTTAGGGCATATGTAACAATGCCATACAGGAGTCACCGTAAAGTAAGAACAGGCTCAAAGTCAGAGGTATATACATATTATATTACAACATAAATACGTATTTATATGGTGCATATATGTGTAACATAATAATATAAAATGTGTACTCAGTTTCTGTACATTATATAATGTAGCCACTTTTCTGTTGCTTCTCAGATGTCAGAAAGTAAATTACACGAGGTAAAGAACACATCCAGTTCCACAGAAGGTGTGTATATTTATTTAGCAAACCTGAGCATGATGGGGAGATGCTACTACTATGTATCTCTAGTGTATCTACTTTACCAAAGTCACTTTCTGATTGTTTGTTTAGCCCAGAAACTATGTACACCACCTACAAGCACTATCCATTCAATGTGACATGCACATATATGCAACATAATTATGTGATTTTTCAGTAGGTTGTATATTTTAAACTCTATGGTGCAGTTACTCTTGAGGTTTATCTTAAGCCTGAGTGTTGGTCTGAAGTTTTATAATTTAGGTATGCACAAGCTTTTTAATTTAGAGGTTATACATAAATCATGTTTGAGAGATATATGCATTACTTCTACTGTAGACTATTTATAAATTTATATCACTTGCATGGGTGCCAAAAAAGCACGGGAGAATTTTAAAGCACCCATGTTGTTGTGCGTGAGTTAAATTAAAACCCGCACAAATATAATAATGCCTATCTATGGTGTAATGAACTCAAAAAGCCTATCTCATAGAACGAGTCTAGCAATGCCTCCATCGGCCTATGAACACGACTGCCTTCAGAATTTAGGCTAATAATATTAAGTTTAGATTTTTCCTATATATCTACATAGATGATATAACTGAGAAGTCATCAGATTGGGGGAGAGAGAGACTGGTAGGAATGGAGGCACTGGAGGCTCTTCATAACCAATTACAAATCATGGTGAACACATCTGATGTACCTGAAACAATAATGTGCATGGAATATTTAAATTGTATGCTAGTGTACACGGCATTTGTACATTTGGTGTTAAGAAGGAGTATATGTGTCAGATTGGGAGGGGAATCTGATTAGCAACCCTTCACTGGCATATTTAGTTGTACAGTTGCAAAAATTAGCATGAATTGTATCCATCCCTACCTTTTGTTAATTCATTTTACACCACCTTTAGTTCCAATTCAGTAATTTTATACATGTGTGGCAGACCATGAGAAAGTGATTCTTATTACGCATGTAGTACTATAATAGAGTAACAGTTATACGTATGACAAAAGTCTCTGCACGCACAAAATCTGTTTTTTTCAAACCTGTAAATGTATTTTCTATGACTCCAGTAATATAGAGGCCTTATTTTCACTCTGTTACGTAGTTATTAACCAAAGAATTAAGGCTTTTGCCATGAATTTTGCATAACTAAATCATGTCACTTTCAAATAGCTAGTCACATGCTGCATATACAATCAGACAGAATCAAACCATAATTATATTATACTGCATACTTGAAAACATATTGCCAGGGATGAGATTGGCCAGTAAATATGGACTACTTTACCAAACCACTACTGATTGCATTGAATGTTCATCTATTGAACATCACAGTAACAAAACATTGTTTGAACATGACATTCATCGCGCCAAGCATATTATGTATACATACATATATACAGTAGCACGAAATTGTAAGTACAATGGGAAATTGAAATATACAGGCACAAAGAACTGAAACACTCAAAATGATAGTTAAGTGACAGCCATTATGATTTTGAAGCACTATGGCAGGAATGTATTATATTATTCATACCATCCCATGCACTCACGTAGATTGTTTATGACAATGCCTGGCCCTTATGCAGGTTCTTCACTCTGTGGCTAATTCCATATGCTAGAGAATGATACACCTGTTTGCATACATTACTTACATTCATTAGTGTGTGCATTTATTCCTTGGGTTGCTTCAAGGAATGATGTCACTGTACCTTTTCCACCAATTTCTCACAGTAATTAATATAATGTTTAAAGATTTCATTTCTACACTTCTTCCTGCATTTCACACTATTTCTTCCACTGTCTGTACTGAGTATAAGTCTCCTTTGAGTTTTTAGAAATTATTGTCACCAGTAATGAACACTTCTAACTTCTAAGTGATTCCAAGTGCGCTAGATGTCATGTGTCCAGCAATTTACAATTTATTATGTAGCTTGTTCAAGTTCGTCGTCGCTTGTTTTCCTTCACTCCTGACAGACATTTGGTAGAATTTGTTACTGTACAGAGAGTTTAGTTGAGGAAACAGAAACGAAATATAGGCAAAACTGCAATGTATGAAGAAAAAGAAAGTCACATGAAACCTATGTATACTAGGTATACATGAAATGCATGTGGCTGCCTTGCGCAAAGTAGAAATTTGTGGTAGATAACTGAATGGGTTATATAAAAGGGAATTTTGAATAATGATGGTTTAAATATTATTTTGGTGAATAAGAGGATTAGAATAAAGAAAAAAAGATAGTAATTTCGTGAGAATAATAAAAATGTCTTCTTAGTGGGGAAAAAGTGCTATACACTGAAATGATGTGATAAAAAAGATAACTTTAATCATTATGCAGGATTCGAACTTATATGAACACTACCCGTTAGGCCAAGGCGCGTAAGTGCTCTGGCACTCTGCACCAACTTGTATATAGTCTAGCTGAAAGCGTAACATACATACATGTACAAACATAAAAACTTCACAAAATGAGAATGGGCTGCGGGATTAGGATGCCTTGCAGTAAGGCGCTCAGCAATAATGACAGGTTTAATTATTATTATTATAGGTAAAACAGGAATGTGATGACGAAGAACAGCACCTTACCTCTCTTCATGAAGCTACTGTAGTATCCCTCGGACATCAACTAGATGACATGCAGCAAACACTAGATCTCCTCAGAATAAGTGACAACAATCTCAGACTTGAATTAAGAAATGCTGAACAAAGGGCCTATGAAGCAGAGACAAGACTCTCGCGTGCCAAAGAAAGGTGTGAAACTACTCTATGATACGAGTAGACTCAGCTAACACATAATCCTTGTAGTAAATATAATATTCCAAGATGATTTTCAGCTAATGAGATTGCATTAGGTTTTCAGCAGGTCACATACAGAGCCTCCAACCTCGAGTCAAGCTGCACGCAACATTTACTTCTGTACAATATTCTGTAACCTTGAATACTAGTCTTATTGGCCATACCCTCTTCTCCAAATGGAATGTTGTGAATATGCATGCATCAACTTACTATACGAGGTTACCTTGTGTGGAAATTTAATTGTACTTGGTGCCCGTATTGAAACAAGACTCTGTTAGAATACAGATACATGTAAAATCACTTGGAGCCTCTGGACACTTGGCACTTATGCATAAGCTTACCTACTGATGTATCAAAAATGTCACTTACCGTCTGACCATGCAACATTTAATAGGATTCTTCCAGTAACATGTATATTCTAAATTCTAGATGCATCCAAATCAGAGCTGTAGGGACATGGACTATTTCACATTATTATGTAGTGTGTACACTAGATAAATATTATTATGTGAAACTCAGGAATAAAATGTTGGAGCAAGTGCTACTGAAGATGGCCAAAAAATACGAGAAACTGGTGGATAAAGAAGTACATTCAACTATCACATCCTATGAGCAATTAAAGGTTGTGCAACAATTGCCTATTATAATCATAGAACTTGTGTAACTATTCCCACAGGATTCTCCTCAGTACTATAGTCCACAGATCAGACATCACAATAGAGGCAGAGGTGGACTACGTACAAATGATGAAGTACCTGCACGACCAAGTTCTGCCCAAGGCACTAGAAACTCATCTATAGAAACCTTTGTATAGAATCTGTCTTTTGTTTTGTGTGTATGTGAGGATTATCTTTATTTATTTTTTCATTCTTATCATGCCTAAGTGATCACAAGGATACTGAGAGGTCCATACTACAGGCAAACAATAAATTTATCACCATGATACTGACATATATAGCATGTAGTGTTCATGGCAATGAGGGCTATATTTATTTTATAAATCGTATTATCCAGCTCTTGTAATTTATAATCATTGGGATATTATTTACTATTGTAGGATATTAAAAATGACAAGAAAAGGTAGAGACACCACTAAAGGTAATGCAGAATTAAAGTATGGAGGCATGCGGATGTGGCAATTTTTTTGTAAACAACTTTGTTTACAAATAAACAGCAATAAACAAGTCCTTCGAAACTATAGAATTCTATGCATACGTAATTTAGTGCTTATATGTGAGTCTAGTTAGTGTTATATTTGTAAACAACTTTGTTCACAAGTAAACAACAAATACTTCTCTGGAAATAGCCAAATCATTTTGTGGGTGGTCATAATATTATTGGCCAGCTAAGTCGTTCTAGTCTATCCATGTAAACAAGTAAATGAAAAATTCTCCAAATTTAAAAATTTGGCATATAGGGATTGCTTAAAAAGGAGAGGAGACAAGATAGGGATTGTATTGTG
>JAODVQ020197317.1:0-14201 GCA_025400075.2 Phenganax stokvisi
AACTTGTCAAGGAAAACTTGTCAAGGAAAAATTGCCCGTCTGTACGGGGCTTTACATGCAATCCTGCTGCAATTGTTTAATCGCTTCAGGCTGGACCCAACCCGGTCAGATCTGAAAATTAAACGCCCATGCGTCGTACCAGATGTATTCGTCCGGGAACTGTCGGAGATATTTGGGAGACATCTTGTTCAAATTCAGTCAGTCTGAATAACCAGGATAAAACCCTGAATAAAACTTAGCCGAGGCTGAAACTGTTCATGTAATCAGCCCCTAAACTATGCATGATCATCACCCTATTTCGACTGCACAAAATATTCTTTTTTTGTTGAAAAATTTCAATAGTTAACACGCTCTCATTGTTTGCCAGCGATTACTTACAAGTGCGCTCTCTAACATCTGATGTTTTGATGTTTGGACAATAAGCACTTGGCCTGAGTTCTGGAAAAGTAAAGTAGATCATCTTCTTTGGTATTTTTTTTTGATTTTCAAGCAGTAGTAACTTCTATAAAAGTCTCATTTCCACTCTTTCATATAAAGTAAAATTCAGTAGCGAATTACCAGTTACGAGGCCTGTAGGCTGAAAAAAAATTGCGGGCCTGGGAGATCATGTACTCACTAGTACTAAATATAGTTATAAGTAATTTAGTTATAAGTGAAATCAGCTAGTTTTCATGTTAAACTGACACTGCTATAAGACAACAAATAATTCGTTGCCTCCAGCGGGACTCGAACTTGTTTTTTCAGGAGAAGTAGAAAGCAGCTACCGTGTAACCCGTGAACGGTACGGGTTTGATATTTATTAGAACAAACACATCGTTTTCTTCAGTATTACATCAGGTACACTGTACCTTACAAAATAGATTTGCAGCATTTACGAGAGGCAAGTTCTTTGATAACATCTACATGCAGTATTAATTGTCTGGATCAGGCACCACCACTCTCATTATCTCATTGCTTAACTTAAAACAGAAATAGCAAGCACTAAAAACAAATAAGCTCCAGAATCACGGGCCTCTTGAAACCTGGGCCTCTAGCCTTCAGCCTACGTAGCCTAGTGAGTAATCCGCCACAGGTAAAACCTCAATCTTCATATTACAGTTTAGTGATAAAATCAGTTTTATTGAATCAACTAGCATTTTTCCAGTCGAGGAAGGATACTGCGTCTCGTCGTAAACTGCAATGCATCTATGGATTGTTTGGAGAAAAAATTGCTTGGCAAACTTGAAAGTAAGAAACTGCATCATCTACAAGGGACTTCAGTCGCTAAATATAAATATTTATTTGTTTTTATTATACATTTTTTCTTTTGTTCCTTTAAACAATCCATAAATGCATCGCGGTTCGGGACTAGATCCAGTTCCCTGCTCCCTGCTCGATTGGGAAAAGGCTAATTTTCTTAAAATGCTGTAAATCGTGAGATTCAAACTCTGCGCTTAAAAGATCATTATTTGTACATACTCAGTTTGAAAAAGTAAAAGTCAATTAGTAATGGTAACAGAACGAATCGGAGTGTAGTTAATACCAAAATCATACGAGTCATCAACAAATCAATCAACCGCGCAGCAGGAGGTTGATTTGTTAATCACGAGTATGATTCTGGCATTAATTGCACTCATATTCGTTTTGTTACTAGTAGAGTGAATTTCATTGACTGTAGACAAGGGTGCAATTACAGCTCTGAAAAGGTGCAATTAATGCTCAAGTTGCACTCCTGTAAATCTATGAAATTGCAGTGTTTGCCACTAATTGCAAAAGATATATATAATTAAACCTGTAAGCGGACAACCTTGAGAAAGACAGCAATGCGTTATGTAGTTACGGCCCAGTCGGAAAGTAATTTGTCTTGACAAAAATATAGTATATTTAGTTCAAGATAATGTAAACAGACCTTCTTTGGGAATCCACTGTTTGATCATTTAAAATTTATCAAGGAAAAACTATTCTAAAGAGTTAGACACGTATAAGTTCTTTGAATGTTTGCATGGTGAGTAACTATTCTAACATACAGTTTTATGGAAACACCACGTAAATTTATTTATGCAATTATACTTTCGGTCCGTAACCCTGGACCGTCGTCATCAGGGCAACGCCTACGCTTCGGGCTTATGGACGAAAGCTTTGCATGAATAAATTTACGTGGTGTTTCCACAAAACAGTATATTAGAATAGACGCATATAATACACAAAGTTGAAATACTACTGAATTCTGAAACGATGCAGCCATAACCAATTAAAATTTGCATTATATTTCCTGAACTATATACAACTTATGTCAGTTACAAAATATAAATACGTAATGTACAGTATCAGAATGCATGAAAGGGAATGGATTATATTCCAGGGGCTTCTCCGAATGAAACTGTCGGGTAATACGTCCCAGTACAGTATGGTTGTCTTACTGTACAATCACTGTATAAAGGTCCACTACATGAGACACCTGAAGGGCACGATACTTGCGGAACTGTAAAGTCTGTTGTAGCTCCATTGCTTATTGGAAGAACAGGATAATAGAAAGGTAACGAAGACAAGTGCATAGACTGTGGATAGACAGTATGTAAGTTTCTATAAGCTGCAAATGAAGGATGATTGGTTGGCAGATGCAGAAACGAGTGATTGTCACCAGTCGGATTACTTGTTGGTTCCGTTGATAACTCGCCATTTCGTTCCATTTTCCTGTATTTCGCCCTTCTATTCTTAAACCATACCTAGAAAGGAGCATTAGAGGTAATTTCATTCATGCATGCAAAGCTTTTCAACTTACAGGAGAACAAAATGAGTAAGCATGAAAACGCCCAATTGTCCTGATCCCTCTTTATGACTGGGTCCAAAACTCAATAATTATAAATGGGACATCATACAGTTATTTAATTTATAGATCAAGCAATTATATTTGAATGTTTTCTTCATATTGTGTGTACGTAACTAGCTCCTAAATGTACAACAGTCAGTGTAGAAAGTGAAAATAAACAAAATAAGGAAAACTTTATTATATTTACTCCTTCTCATAACTATTGTCATCAATTACTTCACAACGCACCACAGGAACAAATTGCTCATTTTTTTATTGAATAGTAAGCTCCCTCAGTAACATTATGTTGCAAAAGAATACTGCACATTGGTATTGCAGTGACGACCCACCTGTATTCTTGATTCGGGTAAGTTAGTAAACGCAGCAAGTTGTTCTCTCATTAAAACATCAGGATAATGTGTTTTAGAGAAAGCACTTTCTAAAGCTGCTAACTGATGATGCGTAAATGCTGTTCTTGTTCTGCGATGTTTTCGCTCGCCGTTACCATAACGAGCTTCCAATATTATATCTAGAAATATGAACAACGTTAATCGACGCGTGAGTATTCCTTTGTAAACATCATAAACTTGAGTCAAAGAATCATGAATTGGCTTTTAGGTTTTTAAAAAGTGTTTTCAGTAATCTAAATCAAAGAAAGTTTTTTTTACTGAATTGCATACGTATTTAAATTCCTGAGTCGGCCTGTGTGGTATATTAGCAGTCGACTACTCAAAAGCATCCTGCATGTTCCAGGACCAGGTAAAAAACCTTGTGTTTGCAGATAGTTGCAACCCCGTTCCCAAAAATGAAGGAAAGAGGGGTTCTAAATTAACAAAACAAGTTGAATAAAAACTAAGTCAGCAAAAGTCTATGTCACAGCTGATGACAATAATGCGATATGCAGCCTATAACTACAAAACTATCTTACTGTATAGCTGTGCTAATAATCCAGCAATTTTGGCACTCTAATGTACTGCAGAATACCAGCATATAGCCGTAAGAGACTAATAGCCTAATACGGCAATTAGACAGTAAGGACCACAATAATTATAGCATTGCAAATGGCATGGTAGAAAACACGGAGTGCAGAGTACGGAGTACGGATTACGGAGTGTTGCGTTTCAACCAGATAATCGATTTTAACAAGACTCCGCGTTATATACCAAGCCGTTAGAAAACACGGAGTCTGTCAAAAAAGTGTTCCTAAGCGTTCCTCTATTGATTCTAACAAGACTCTGTGTTTTCTACTGAGCCCCCTGGCATGGTAGATAACGCGGAGTCTTGTTAAAATCGATTATCTATTTGAATCGCGACACTCCATAATCCGTAATCCGTACTCCGTACTCCACCCTCCGTCTTTTCTACCATGCCATTGGGAATTACTTCTTCCATTTTCTAAGATTACACAATAGGATTAAAACAAAGAAACTACAAGTCACGGTAATCATTGAAATTAAGCTGCTTAAATCTTTATCATATTCTCTTGGCAGGAAACAAAAGAAATTACTTAAGTACATATACGTGTGGGCTATCGATTGTCCTTGCAACACACTGACTGGTACATTATAGACAAAAATTAATAATGTTTTCTTCAGGTCAAAAGAACGAAAGTGGGAATATATAGTTTTCTGGTTAGGCCTTGTGACCAAAAAAAAACAACCATGAATAGTGGATTTCTAGTTTGACTTACTGGTTGGTTGCGAGTACGCATCAAAAGTACCCCGCAAAGTACCAGGCAACTGTGATGATAAAACGATCAATAAATATAAATACAGATAGCGGGCTACGTTTATATCATTAATCTGCCGGCAATAGCAAATATTACTGTTTCGAGAGTGAAGGAAGAACTCAGGCGCACATACAAGTTTCTAATAGTCTGCTAGTAAAAGAAATTATATCATAATGGAATTGAGCTTGTACAGGAGCTATGAGGTGAAGTAAATTGCAGATGCTGGAGCGATGTCACCTTCGAGCAAACCAGCAGAAGTAGAGGAATCATGATCCGATTCGACTACGCATGCACATACTGCACTGACAATTGCAATAAACCTTCTGAAGATTGGAGGGACTCTGAGAAAGAGAAGTCTTTGTCAGGAATGCGTGGTATTCACGATATTTGCTACGGCAAATTTCGTAATGCGACGAAATTATCATTTTTTGCGTCGGCGATATTGCAAAACAAGTTAATCGACGGACGCAACTTTAATATCTTCTTATCTCCTGCTACAAGCTGTACTAACGCAAAACAATAAATCACGACATAGAATCTTAGCTTGTCACCAAGGCTTAACAAGAAACCTATAGACTTCCGAAATCGTTCAAACTTGCGCTATTAAATAAGCTACTGTTTCTTTTTCCGACAATTATGTCTTCAAACAGGGGGATATGTTGTGACAGACAATAAAAATGTTTAGTCTTTAGAAAGTACCGAAAGGTTTTCAAGCAAATGTGATTAAGTGATCGTAAACAAAAGTCTGGCAACGTCAGCTTAGCTTAGCTTATCTAGACTTATAACACTCTTAAGCGCAAAAGTATGCTATGGCATATGGTACACATCTTGATAGAGAAATAGGGGTGTCTGTTTGCGCAGCCGCAATTATAGTATGGTGTAGTAATCATATCACTGTAAGTTTTCAGCGTTCAGGATTTTACTTCACAAGCATAGACAGACCGCCCTTGACTATTCTATGAAATAAACTAAGTTATAAAAGGCCGAACCGATTTTTCTCGCATATCAGTATCATCCAGTCACTTAAGTTCTAACATTATGTATTAATGTTTAACTTTCAGAAATGAAAATATGTTGTAGAGGGTAACATATGTTTTACTTTAGAGAAAAACAGCGTGGTATTGGCTTATGACGTAGGCTGTTGTTCGTTGTAGAGTAAATGAACAACGAAGAAACTCAAATTTTAAAGTTTAAACAGCAGGTTATTAAGTAATTAGCTTAATTAACTGCAATTCCTATGATCATGCCAAAATATTTCAAAAATGCTTGAAAAGTTCATTTAAATTCAATCAGGATACATACGCTTTCATTCCTCTGTTTAAAATTGGGATATGCGATAGAACTAGACCGATTTCATAATCATTAATCTCATGCAGTCGTAACTGAACATCAAATACAAGAACGTGCAGCCAAACAACTCATGGATGGAGAAAGTGAACCGATTATAACTTGCCCAAGCAGTTCTTCATATTTGCATGAGATGAGCCGTGGTTCATGGCATGAATGAAACGGTAAGCTGTAATTAAATGCACTCCCAAGTTCAAAGCCAGTTCCTTTTGTTGCGCCTCTTAGCTCTTTAGATTTTTCCGTGTCAAAATTCAAGTGATATATTGGTCAGTACAAAGATATCTCTTCTTGTCTTATTCTTAGCCACTGAATATTGCTTTTTTGCTATGCACGCGATAACTGTGATATATAAGACGATCTAACGGATTGCATGTTTTATTGAATGTGCTGGAAAAGCAAATTCAATTACAATAATTAAGGCAATTCAACTAATAAAGCTTTTTTTCACTGAATTATAGAAAGCCTGCTTTAATTAAATATATCCGTTCATACAATAGCCCCTGCATCATATACCTCTTAACTTGACAAAAAAGATTCAGTATGGTCTTATACAGTTTTCTGTTGGAATGTTCAAGGTTCAAGACTCGATATTTCGCTTTCATTAATCAATTTGACCTGAAACGTTACTGCTCAGGCATTCTATTGTCATTAAATAGGAGATACGTTATTCGAATTCGGTGTGTAGTTCGCTCTCCTTTTATTGAATTAGAGGAAAATCAGTAATTGTGCAATGAACTAGATGTATCACAACTCATTGTGACATCATACTCAAGTGTAGAGCTGAAACTATTCTCCAGCGCAAATAGCTATTTGTCCAAATGACCTCATGAAAAGTTTATAAATTTCAGTTTTCATACACAAAGTCGACGAATCTTGCATACCTGCCAATTTTTCAGCCAAAGTGAGAGCTTCTGTTGTTCTTGATGTTGATGGTGTATCCTCTGCATTTTCCGTCGTTGGTGGTTTCAATATATTTTCAATGGAGAACGGTGATGCCTCCATTTCGGATGTACATACAGTAGCCTACACATGGAGAAATGAAACATTTATTAGCTTTACATTGGTCTCTTTCTTTCTTGACGTTGTGTTTGTAACCTCACAGAAGGAGATGGATTTGTTGACAGGTTAAGCGACTAGTGTGTTGTTCCAGTACCACTGGAGAAGACTAAATTTATACCAGACATGCAATATTATCATTCTTTATCAGTTCTTGTACTAAGAAGTCAATAAAAGCTCTGATTGCATAGATAAACTATATAATAATTTTTTAAAATAGTACAGATACTCACACAGGTGTCAATGAACAAATTTACGAGATTTTCTTTAAGTAAATTATTTTAAATCTGCGCTGTGACTTTTAGATTTATGTTGATGAAGGAAGGAATCTAGAGAGTGTCGAAACTCGAGGTGATGCTCTTTAAAGCCTTCTTACTCAAATTCCGCGTTTCACAAATGCTAGCGTCAAATTAAGCCGTATTGATTTATGCTCTGAAAACCCAGTACGTTTCACCGATTGTTTATACCTAACAATAGCTGTAGCTAACTTTTCAACGCTTCTTAATTCATTAGCAGCTTGACTACACTCTCATGCACTATATCATTGGCGTTCTATTAACAAAGGATATTCCAATGAATCCGCTTAAATGTTCTAATTACAACCTAATGTGTATTATCCGGCGACGGGCGTGTTGATCGCATTAGGAGAAAATTAATCGAAAAAGGCAAATGCTCCATATTAACCTGCTTTGCTCGATTTAAAAGCTACCTACATGTTGCCAGCCGCTTGCCATCTGCTTATAAATATAGACTTATCATATTATCCAATCATACTTCAAGAAGAAGCTAATCCTTTAGAGAATATGACACGATATTGCGATAAATTGTCCTAAAAGTCAGATTTGAACATGTAGTTACAATTGCAAATTGTGTTATTTGTCCGCTCTCAAAAAATACATATAACACGGAAACGTTCGTACAAATTCAAGCCTTTGTCAAAGAGTGTAAGACGTTCTACAGAGACATTCCTATTATATATTAAGTAAATCCAATACTACGGAATGCTATTTCTTTGATCAAAATTGAGAATTTAAATATGAACAGCAAACACATTGTGCCCTATAATTTAAGAATCGTCTTTACCTTTTAACACGAACTTATTGCACGCGACCTTGCTGTGTTCTAAGAAATGTGACGTGATAAGCTATGTAGGTGTTCAAAATCTCACCTCAATGATAATCTTGCTGAGAAAAAAATGAAATGCTTCTGGAAGAGAATTTTAAATGCAATTCTGGCAGTGTCGCTGACACCAAGCAAGCTTTGATTGATGGGATTTTAAACGACAAACAATATCCTTCGTGTTATCACTTGATGTTCCTCGTGCATCATGATAAGGGACTCGCAAAAAAATTTCATCATCATGCTTGCGCTGCCATACAGACGTTTTCATAGGCAAAAAATAACATAGCTCTAGAAGTGATATGATCTTGATTATTTGACCTTAGAATTGCTGGCTATTTCAAGCCTAAAAAACGCCAGTTTTACCTTTGCAGTTAGCAAACAGGATTGCGGTAGCACATGCTTGCTTTTAAGGGAACTATCAACACTTAGCTTCTTTGAAATTAATTAAAGTCTGCTGTGAAAACACCGGCTTAAGATATTGGTCAAACACATGCGGGTGGTAGTAAATTGTATTTTTTCACTATAAACTCAGTTTATTACCAGTTCATCCAAATGAGACTTTTTGAGATGCCGCTCTCCGAAATCTGTCACTCATTCTGTCTGTGTTCGATGCGCTACGCATTATATTGCCAACGTCTGTGCCTGATATGTTTGTTGACTTGCCTGTACATTAATCTCAAGAAGTACAAATCAATAGAGAAGCTTATATACAACCTATATAAGGTGTAATCTATTAATATTTAAACAAAATCGCATTTTCACAAGAACATACCTTTGACGCAAATTGGATAATCTTAAAAATATTGTATAGTAATATGCACCAGGTTGAAAACTTATGTGAAAGCAAGTATTGGCAAAAAAGCCCTCTGCAAAACGGCATAAAATTGTAGTTTCTAAACTTAACGAATGTTTAAATGTATAAATGAGTTGAGTCTCGTCTGATTTGCGAACAATCCGCACGCCAAATACGATTGTGGATGTCGTCCCGTGTGGTGGAATCAGGTCAAGTGTTGAATAAATACGGCAAGACAACCAAAGCTGGCTCATTTATAGCATTGCAAGTATTACTTAGACTAAGACTAACAAAATACATCAGTATTTATAAAGCTTCTAAAAAAACATGTAAGCATTATACAATTCTCGAAATAGATTAATTTCGGATCAAACACTTTACTGCTTTTGAATAAAAATTAGAGAATTTTTTTCGACAAGTAGAGTGCTTGGGGCCATGACTAACCTATACTACAAGAAGACAACCTGTAGATCGATGTTTTATAGTATGATATTTTGGAGGTTAATTTACATTTGACAAATTGCATTTCTAATTAATTAACATTTTATACTGAAGTACAGCGTGCCATGCAGTTACGATACAGAATTAATGTTATATAATTAGTACATTGCATCACTTGATTTTTGCCCAGTAAATCTCTTTCAAAAAATAAACGCTGCGGAGTAGTATCATTATTGACAGTATTTTCCCATGAATTGTAACAAGAATTTTACTATATAGTGTACTAGCGTGTATTTTTTAATTTCATTAATTTCAAAGCGCAAATTTGATCACTTGGAAACATTTTAATTGTTTTGCGTCTGAAGATTTAAAACTACTTTTGATCTACTGACATATTTGAGAAAATACTAAACTCGAGTATGTTTGCATGAAACAGTCAGTCAATTTTAAGCTAACATCAAATAGCTTTGGAGTTTGGACAAACACTACACTTTCCATTCGATACTAGATGATATCCTAGACAAGATTTGTTGAGAAAACATTACAACCATACAACTCTGCAATCCTTATGCACTAATTATTTGCTCGAAGATTTTACGAGAAAAGCAATAGGGAAAGATAACGAAAAATAAAATGAAGAAGAATTATTAGCAACTTCTTAGTTTTCTTTTAATACTTCTTTAGCACTTTAAACAGCGCCAAATATAATGCATTTTTGATCTGAAGCAGAAACAAAACACATTTTAGACATTTCAAGTATCTTGTGTGGGAAACTGTTAGCTGGAGAATAGTATTCCCACAGTTTAGTTGGACAAAAGTTTCGTCGCTACTCATTTTCTAGAATTCTTATGCAAGAAAAATGAGAAAGTATACCTATTTTAAAGTATTTATGATAACTTTTCATACAACAGTCCATGCATGGCTGTTCAAACTATTCTGGATTGACTGAAAATATAAGTATCTTATTCCTTGTAAAGAATAGTTGCAATTATTCTCCCCTCGAATGAAGGGAAATGTCATTTAAAGATGGTTGCGGGTTCAACATTTCGAAGTAGAAAAAAGACTGTTCAGAAGACGGAGAAGTGGAAACAATTAGGTCTACTTGTAGAGAGTAGAACTATATAAGCAAATGTGCGTGGCAGAGACGCCAAAAGCGTTTCTTAACAATGCAGTATTTATTCCTTAGTATTCTTGAATGTATGGGAATAAATTTGAAGCAAAATGTCAGAAACAAGAGTTATCATAAAACAAGGACTGGTAACAAGATTGGCGGAACAAGAATCTACAGCCAATGAAAATGCAGGTGCGCTCTTCAATCTTTAGTAGTTTATAATGCAATGTTTCAAAGATGGTGACAGCAGAAGTAGAAAGTTAAAAACAAGTGTTTAATAATGGTCCCTATAATTGATTTTTGATCTCACACTGTGATCACTGAGTACGGACCAGTACATTTTTCGGGTTCACTATATCGCACCATTGTATCACAGAAAACGATGATCCACGGCGTGAGCCGATCAAAACATGCCATGATTCGTGGGCAAAACATTGACGAATCGCTTTGCATTCCTAAAAACACCTGATATTTTTTATTTGTTGTTGCCCTGCTGTAACGCGACTTGTTACTGTTGAAACATGTCGGCTGTTTGGAAATATGAATTCAGAATAAGCTACAGCTTTGGAACAGTGCATGAAAAGTGGGCGAAAATATTTCTTTCCATAGAGAATGTTCAAAGCTTTGATGGTAGAGAAGTTCTTTTGAGAATTCGTGAGAAATGTTATGTGACGGAAATAAGCTAATATGGCAGTTGGCACTAAAAAGCGATCACGTGTTTTCAAGAATGCAAAGCGATTCGTCAATGTTTTGCCGACAAACCATGGCATATTTTTCTCGGTACACGACGTGGATCATTGGTTTCTGTAACAGTTAATTTGCTCTGTGCCGTAGCTGACGGAGATGCATTATCATTGTAATTCGTTTATTTTTTACAGTATAATGTACATATTATAAAAAGTATATCGACCCTTAATTATAACTTAACAATGATCTACTGCATGCATAGAAATATTGTTTAGATTTATGCAGAACACCGAAAAGACCGTAAATTAGTTTATGTGTGCTGGCTTGTAAGAAAATTTCGGTTTCTAAACATTTTCTACAACCTTTTTGCCACAACTTTTTATATTATTTTTTATGCAAATCGTTATATATTCTAGAGTACGACTTACCAATATCTAAACAACCAGTGAAGTAATATAAATTGTTCCCCGTGTCTTCTTTCTTTCTCGAACTGATGAAGAAGTAGTTTCCATGCGTGCAATACGTTTTCATTGAAAAAAATAACCAGGGAACTGGGTCTTTGATACGGAATCTATGTGTGCGATATATAAGGATCAGTTTTTAATCCCCAGGATTTACAGTGAGCCTTCCGAATGTCGTGGACATAATCCTTAAGATGAGGGAGACAAATTGTTGTTCCTGGTTGCCCTATCTTGAAACTGCTTCCTTCGTTTTGTAACAAGCTTCATGTAGTTTACCTTCACTCACTGCTGAGAATTCACATGAATCTGGGTATAAGTGAATCCATAAACGCAGTATATAACGTTTTTGCTTGGGGCAAGTTATTATTTTGCAGACGATTATTATTGGTATCAGGGAGGATTAAATTCGCATATAAAGGGAAATAGGCAGATAGCGTGTTTGCTAAATTAATGTCCCACTTATATATCACGAAACAAAACGTAATAAAATTAAACAATTACATGCTCAATTAAAAGTTGATTGGAGTATCTGTAGTCTCCTAGAAAAAGTATAGCACGCAACAGTCAAGAAAGACGTTCACCCCGTGAAACGAGTGAACGACATCTATAGTTTATAATCGTAGTATTTGAAGTGAGTAAATCCGAGCAATGCACAAATCCTTCCGCTGTCTAGGCGTGAGAAGAACTTTACTTCTCATTAGGTATTTGGTAAGCTCTACGGATATTGCTGAATAGTCCCTAAGCCAAATCTAAAAGAAAAACATGATTTGTCCAAACAGAAACAAAAACACCAGCAAATTCTATCTTGAAAAAAGGAATGTATCATATATAATATGAAACTAAGACTGAGCATGCATACTGGCAGTCATATGCGTTTGCTGCAGAATAATAGACCTTATATCCGGTTACAATCAACTAAAACATTGTCACTTGTTTTAACCACATCTAATTAACTCACAAGATGAGTTCAGAGATCGTGGAAGCGAGGGGGCTGGGGGACTGAAGTTCCCTCCCCAATAGTTTTTATAAGAATACCTCCCAATAATTTATACAAGAATACTATAAGAATGAAAGAATACTAAGTGTTCAAAAACACGCGTGTTTGTGCTTTTATTTGAAAACTGGTTCACATATAAAAGTTGTAACATTATCCATGGTAAAATCATGAGTGATGCAAAGGATTTTTGGAAATATTACAAAAAAAGTAAGCAACTAGTAAACTATCTTCTCATCATCAGAGTTCATCATTGGCGTAGCCGAGGGAAGGGGGAAAGGGTCTCTGCCCCCGCCCCTCCCCTCAAATGGGCAGAAGAGCTGCCCTTGAAAAAAGCTTAAACCAAGTCAGGATTTGAAAGGGGGAATACGGTATATGAATAGTGATATCCATATTCTCAGTTTACCTCTCCAAACGTTGGACTCTGGCTACATCATTGATGACTTTGCATATACAGTATAGCTATTGTTTGAAGACCCGCACAAAAACCTGAATTATTTATTCTCGTCAAATTACTAAAAGCATTGAGCAATGGCAGGGTCAAATTGCTCTCTAACTCTGCAGCAACAGGGTTTACCTAAGAAAGCATGCCATCTACAGTAAAACTGGACTTCTAGGCCCCCCACATTGATTAAGCTCACTTCAAAGTTGAGGCTGCCGAACACTGTAGGCTAAAATCAATAACCTTTTTACATCTTATTCACAACGAAAATTAGTTCGGATTAAAGTCTTAAAACAGCTTTTTGTAAACGTTCATTTGTTTACTTTGTCTTAAGCAGATCACGAGGAAAATTCCACAAACTGTTTCGTCCGATTGCTATCTTAATAAACCCAGAAAGGAAGCTGAAAGAGACTTAGTCAGTTCAATGTCATACTGAGATCCTAGTAATTAATTGCACTCTTAAATAACCGAATATTTCAAGCTTTCGGCTTGTCACACAGATTCTTTTATTACTTTGAAATGATATGCAACATTCTGGAGAAAGGGTTTAAATCTTGTCACCAATATTAATTACAGATTCTTTTGCCAGAACTTGTCCGAACTTTCTTTTACATATATATGTAACGCATAACGGCTTAAAATAAAAAATCATTGAGCATGCACCAGCCCCAAATGACTAAAGGGGATAAGTAAACACAGACATAGCTTTCTTATGCATAGGAAATGTGTACACTTTTTGTTTGACCTAATACGGTTAGTTTGAATCAGATTCGTATTCATTATTTGATAATCAACTTATGCCGGAAGCAAAGACTTTAATAAAATCACTACTTTCTCTGTGGTAAAATGTTGCCATATAATTCTTATGCTAATTCTTTTCCTGTCTTATTCTGCAGACGATAAAATGTGCAATAATCTGGCATCATGTATGTCATAAGTAAAACCCGAAGAGTAATAAACTTATCAAGTTTGAAATAAATAAACGTTCTCGATTTGAACCACTCCACGTTCTGTAATGAAGACGCACCGTGGCACAATGTAGGTCAGAAAAAGCACTGCGTGTTTGAACATATGCTTTGTGGTATAACGCACGCAGCAGATAAGTGTTGTTCTTATCTCCAGAGTATCTCGTCGCTGTACTTGACGGGGCCCTGAGAACGAAGATGATAGGTCATGCCCACTGAGCTATATTATTTAACTGGAGGCACTGCTCTGGCGAAAAGCGGGGTC
>JAODVQ020197422.1:0-14195 GCA_025400075.2 Phenganax stokvisi
CGAACTTCGGAACAAACTTCCGAACATTTTAATGAAAAGTGATCTGAAATCGACAGTAACAGCTAGCAGGAAGACAGGAGTGGGGCATGCTTTAGCTAGTATACAAATAGAATGCTCTTAATTAAAGGCATAGCTGAAACATAGCCCAGAACGAAGATAGATTGTAGCTAGAAAGGAGCTAGCTGGGAGCTAGACTATTCAACCAAGGCAACCAAATTGCATGCTTAAACTGTTAGTTGTAGATTTATATTTGTAGGATATGAGGGACTGCTCTAGTTGTCCCTGTCGGTCTTCAGGTGCTCTATCTACTGGGAATGAGAGTGCTTCTACACTTCTACTTAAAAATGTAGAAGTGCTCTTGCTTTTCCACACGTAATACAAAAGTATGCAAAATAAGTTTCAAGAATCTGCTACGAATATTAGAACTTCGGTATTCAAGGCGTTCGGTTATTGCTATTTTTATATGCAGAGTAAAGACAAATATTTTAGTATACAGTAGCACTGACTCACACTGAACCACTATTCTCCATATTGTTATTGCACTTTTCTGCCTCGTTTTTTGTTGCAGGTAGTTTGTAACACAGTATACAGGTGTAATTCTCAAAAAGTGAGAGTAACAAGCTTATTTTATAAGTGTCTATGTAGGAACTACATGCCTTGTTGTACTCCATACTGCCATTTTTCAATGCGTCTGTGTAAAATATTACACAGACGCATTATAATTTATGCATATGCACCAAAGGATGTGACGTAGGCGGGGGCAAGCTTTTGCTCATAGTTGCATAGACCCTACTGAGAAACAGTAGGGTCTATGCGTAGGCTAGACGGAATGATATTCATCCCTGCGTTTACATGATTGCTTTGTACATGGGACATTTTCTTGCGGGAATACCTGGGACGCATGAATTTGCCAAGAATTATATATCGAAAATTGTCCTGGCAGACGGGACGGATAATTCATGTGGAGAAAAACGTCTTGCTTAGGTCGGGATCCTGGTTGCTTCAACCGGGATTCCGCCTAGGCAGGACAGGATGAAAAAGGTCCTGCTTACATATAAACACAAGGCAAAAAATGAAACAGAAACATATACATGCCGGGATCCTGTTCATCATCCCATTCCCAGAAACATCCTGTCCCGCCTCTCATATAAACAGGCCCTTAGTCTGGAAATCCTTGGGTTTAAGCAATTTTTCACCCTGGAAGTCCTCAGCCATTGTGGAAAGCTGGCCAGTTTAGCAGAAGATCTTCCGCAGTAGGCTACTTCGTAAAGCATTAAATGCGGTACAAAATTGCAGCCAAAAAAAGAGAGAAAATAGCAGTGGTGCAGGATATTGCAGCAGACAGCAGGTTGGCACAATCCTTTTTAAACTCAAAAACAAAAGTGCAAGTATCAGTATTTTATTCAAGATCACCTAATGCTACCGAATAATTCGGATATTTTATTCAAGATCACCTAATGCTACCGAATAATTCGGATATTTCAATCATATGCATTCAATTTCAATGTGATGATGTATATAATTTATTTTAGAATAAAATATGAAATTATGACTGAATTAACTATGTCATGATAGCATCAATCAGCATTCGTTGATTGCTCGCTTGGTAGCTGTACTTTACTGAACTAACAGTATTACACACATGGATTTGGATGTGATTGGCGTTTCTTCATTGAAAGGTAAGAGTTACTAAAATAAATATAACTATTTGAAAGTTTTTATTCAACAGATAATTGATATTTGCCTATTTTTACACACTCATGTATGTATTTTTATATTATTTAATGACATGCATTTTATGCAATCCAATTTCGATGATTTATTTTCAAATTACAATACGTCAATGACTCGATTATTAATAATCATTTACAGTTATATTATAGGCCATAAGGTCAACTCTAATAAGAAAGCATAGGCTGATAAATAACTACAAATACAATTACATAAATACTGTTCAAAATACAATACATCAGTAATTCAAGAATGTAATGTTGAGAAATTAAAATAAGTGGGGTTGCAAACTGATCAGGTTTGCACTCTGCAGTAACTTTGCAAAATGCCCACCAAAATCTGCGGGAGATCTCCTGCAGTAATTGAGGTCAACTTTCCACTATGGGTCCTCAAGTATAAGCAGCTTGTTTTAGTCTGGAATTCCTCAGGTAAGGCAGTTTATTTATACAGTCAAACCTCTGTAAGGGCCACCTCCTTACAACAGCCACCTCTCTACAACAGCCATGTTTTTTCATCCTGGCAGCAGACATTACATTTTCCTATATTAGAACCTCCTTATAGCGGCCATCTCTCCACAACGGCAACGGCCAGGAATATTATCCCAAATCGCTTAATTTACCTTTCCACAATGGCCATATGGTGTTACATTTCCATTCAGAAACACAAATAATTAAATCACATGATGTGCTTGCATTCAATTGTTTTAGTTCATTTGGACTTTTTTACATAAACTGCATAAGCATGCAAGCTAATACGTTTTTTACTCGACTCATCAATATAGACGCATATGTAAAAATTAGTAGGCATTTATGTAAAAATTTATCTGTGGTATCATATTGCACATCAGCCTCCCCACAAAGGCCACCTCTCGAGAATAGCCACTTAACGATGTCCCAAGGTAGCCATTGTAGAGAGGTTCAACTGTACTGGAATTCTTTACGGTAAGCAGTATATATGACTGGGAATCTTCAGGAATGAAGATTCTTGGTCCATGTCATCGATAGGTTGGGGGGGGGGGGATGGCTGGATATTAAATGGAATAGCCCAATCACGACTTTATTAAGAAATATATTAAAATTTCCGCTAAAAACAGTTGGCTCTATTTATTTAGCAAAGCTATATGACAACACTGTGTCATAATAAATATCATAAACAGTTGACTTACAGTGGCACTGGAAAGAGAATTTTTCCATCGTCAAGTCTGGGGAAGGTGGCCGCCATTTTAGCCGTCTTCGGGACGTTTTCATGTTGGCATGTTGTGGCCACGCTAATGGCTATTTCGTGATAATTTTCGCCTGAAATACACTTAAAACGTTCATCTTGCTGTCCACAAACAATGCTTGCTATTTTCCTGCGTTCTTGACCCTTTTATTTTGTGGAAAAGCGACAAATGTCGTTCATTTTCGGGAAGAATATTTGCCACGTGTTTTTGTCCAGGGTTGGTACTGGTTGGTACTTGGTAGGCTTTTGCGCATACTCCGAGCCCAAACTGGCCCAAAGCTAGTACCCAGGTCTATTCCTTCGCCTCCACACCGTTCTACTGCACCGTGGCCGTGAGGTGAGGTGTGGGTACGTTTCTCCAGCCGTTAGTATTGTTCACTTTCTGTGCAATTAGTGCTTCTCCCTGTATGAAATGTAAAGACCACGGCAAAGACCACCATTGTAGGTTCGAAGAGCACAACTATTAACCATATGCGGTAACATATTTAGAGCAATTTTTGCTATGGTACTATCACTGAAAATCAACTCTTCCAGACCGCGTCATCATTCAAAATAGGTGTTTATTCAGTAATTTTCGAGCAATTCAGGAATGAATTGGTATTTTTTATTTGAGGTAACGCCCGTCTTATTAATAATTTACGTCGCAGTGTCTGCGACACAGTGGTGTAGCCAAGGGGGGGGGGGCAAGGAGGGGCTTTGCCCCACCAATCATTCAAAAACCATTTTTTCAAAACCTCAAAACCGGCTAGAAATTTGTTGGGGGGCATGTCAGTTTTCATAAAATGATAGCGTTGTAAACTATCCTTGCCCAAACCTCCAGAATGCTAGAAATTGCATTTCAGAAGCCCCCTGAAACCCCTAAAATAAAATGTATCGCTGTATACTTATTTTTTTCACAATTGTCTTCCCAGCGCCCAGTTATATAACCAATATACTCTAAAAAATTTTTTAAGATATGCTGCCATGTCAACCGCAGTAATTGACATTGAATCCAGACTGTCGAAAACAGAACTCTTTTAAAAAAGCTCTTAAACAAACTTTCGACCACTAGTTTTTTAACCGTCTCCTCCAGGAAGCAATTTACACAAATAAGCAGTGCTTCAACACGATATGGCAGCCGCGAAGTGTGTAGTGTGTGTTCTCATTCTTTTTCTTCGACACATAAACAAGACTTTTTTGAAAAGACGTAAGACCTGATACCAAATCGTGGTAAATTAATATGTGACTCAAAAATTTATCAATGTTGCAATGATGACGTCAAGGTAGTTTCGAATGTCTCACCTGAAGAAATGGAAACATCAATAAACATCATCAACAAGTCACGAGAATGATGAAATTGAAATAGTCTGAGATCGCCCAATTAACATGCAAAATCATTTTTTCTGCTCGACTCATGTTGTGCTTCTGTTCAAAGAATGGCAAGTGGATAGTACGAGCGTTTTCGTCGGTGCAATTGTGGGGTTATTCCTGTTTACATTGGGCTATGAAATTGCAAGATTTTACCAGTCGCATTTTGCAGGTGAAGGATCAAGGACAAGGAATGAAAATATTTATAGTATAGACAATGAAATAGAAGGGTCTTACAGTGATTATGGTACTTGCAATGACGGCAATGCAATTGCTATAAATCGGCGTACGATTTCACTCTCAGTTCGAAAAAGAGTTGTACTAACTTGGCGATACATCCTGCTTAGTCTGTCATATCCGCTATTGCTTGCAGCCAATTACTGTATCATGTTGGCAGTGATGACCTACAATGGATGGTTGTTGATATCTGTATGTCTGGCCTGTGGATTAGCTTATTTTCTGTTGCGGCCAGACCATGATATTCCAGCTGTTGCACAACACTCAGAGGCTGGTAAGGTTATATAAAAAGAACATAATATAATCTGCAATATGCATGTGTCAGCATTCAATGTCTTATCACTTATCAGTGTATGTACCATAATAAGACAGTTCATTGTAATACTGTATACCAGAGGCTGTCTTGTTCATATATGCGGAATCGTAATTCATATAGTAAAGATCATTGAGCATTAGTTGATAAAAGGTACTGTTTCTCTTTGTAGGCCCAAGTTCTCCACTTTTTTCTCATGCAGATACAGTGGTTATAGAGTCGTAACATATGGTAACATACAGTGGATTATGTCAAGTATAGTGAGCAAAAATGAAGACGCTGTGATTTTAGTGCGAATTGAAATCTTTAAGGAAAATCCATTTGTTGATATTATGAGATCAATTTTCCCATAGATTTTGTATGTTGGAGAACACAAGACGTGTATGAAGAAAAAGTGTTAACAAAATGCAATTGATGAGAAATAAAATAGATGTAGTAAATTGTGAAAGACTAAATTGGCTTTTTCAGTTGATGGATGACAGAATTGATATTTAAAAATGGTTCCACCCCTGTTTGTTTATTTATTGTTTGTTTGTTTTGTATATACCATATTCAAGCGACAGATTGCATATCTCAATAACAGCTGTTATGGCACACGCTCAAACCGGCATTTCATTCAAGTGCTTAGGGTGGAAGGCTGAAAGGTACAGCTTGCAGCCTGTGGATGATTTTAGAAGATTAGATTTTAGAAGATTAGATTTTAGAATCTTGTTTCGCTACAATAGTTTTCCATAATCAATACTCATATGGATAGCAGAAAAAGAGTCGAAGGTCAAGTGTACAGAGAACTGCTGCGCACTACAAATTTCAACGCAGCTGAAACGGAATAAATAGTTGCGTTTCACTCCACAAGCGGAAAACGTCCGTTATTCCCCAGTCATTGAACCAGTTGGTTTGGGCCTACTCAGGTGATACGAAATCATTACGCTGTTTACTCGACTACGGAAAAAAATCTTTATACATCATATATAAGAAGAAATGGACGGTTTAAGTGGTAAAGATCAGATGCGCTATTATCTCATGAATTTTCAATTGTTCTCAGTTGTTTTCTTATTGGTGATAATGTGCACTGGCATTAAAAGTGGTAAGCAGTGACGGATGGCTTTTGCAATATCGTTTTTCTGTAGAATACACAATGACTGAAAATATTACGTTGAGTTCAGCAACAACAGCATATTCACGTAGACACTTCCGTGTATCAATTATGCACAGTCGTCTGTACTGCTGTACTATTATCGTTTTCGTTAGTATAACTTTACTGTTTGTTCTAAAATGGTGATTCGTTCTTAAAAGACTTCAGTTAGAGTTGTAAGTAGTACAACGTTTACTCGTTATCTGTCAATAATAAGAACGATCATAATGACACAAATTAGATAAATAGTACAATATATATGTTCCAATGTTTTTACTTTTGTCCAAACTATCATACGTTGTCAATACTTAATGTAGCACAACAAAATCGACAGCGTAGAAGCTTCATAGATTTTGCAAATATGGTTAACTGCGCCACAGGAAGAGATCCGCTAGACTATCTTGGTTACGGTTGTCACTGCGGCTTGGGAGGCAAAGGGAAAATACTTGATGCTATCGACAGGTAACACGTTAACTTGTACAAGTCAGGGATTGTGCATTTTAATAGATAGAATTGGAGTAATCTAAAGAAGAATTGCCGTGATGAATATATTTTCTCATGCTGAAACTTGGACTTCATGAAACTGCTCATATGAAGGTCTGGGATTATACTTGTTTTATAATACAGAGCTACAGTATAACAGTTTTGAGTCGTACAAAACGAGTTGCGCTATATTTTCTGCAGAGCAAAAATTTTATCGTTTTGAACATAAATAGATTGGTGAAAGTTTAATTTCTACCATGAGATATCCTGCGAAGAACAAGGAAAAGATAGTTTGCAATTTATTGACATGTAATGACAAGGGCAATGATTGTGTCATATTATTGCCTTTTTATACGATATTTCAGATGTTGTTACAAACACGATGAGTGTTATAGCCAATTAAGAAAGAAAGGATTATGTTCGGCTTTTGCACTCTATTTTTATTCCTACGATCATTCCTGTTATAAATGTGGTGAGTATATTACTCTTTAGTTTTATTCATATCCTTAATCCTTGATATCTCGACGGGTAGTTTAACTGCAGAGTGTCAGGATAATTGCCGCATATGGCAACATTTTTCGTTACAGAGTAAATTAGAAATGAATTTGATGAATACTGAACGCTTCAAGGAATATTTTTTCTCTCCAGATTCAACAAATAGAGGTTGCGCTAAAGAGCTGTGTCGCTGTGATCGCAAGGCTGCACGCTGTTTCAAACGCCATAAGTACGATAAGAGAATGAAAAATATCGCCAAACGTGAAGTGTGCTAAAGAAACCCAAAAGTTATATAAAATTATGTTTTGTGCGTATGTAATCTTATGAAATTGATTTTGGAAGACGTCCCTGTTGTCTATCGATCTTGTTTCGCCTTTGTTAATGGCTCTGCAATACATGGTGCATGGTAGTACGCATTGCGTAACTATTTTTTGAAGCTGACATGACATGACGTAATATGCAGTGTTGGGCCTGTTGGAAACATTGGTTGGCAATGAGACACGGAAATGAGTAATGGCGTAATTTTTTACTTGTAAATGTTTTTGTAAACAATCTTGAAGGTAAGACGACCTACTTGTGCATTTGACCTCATTTGTCGCTATAATTTGGGTAGATAGCTGTGTGCCAGCAAGGGCACATTGCACATTCGAAATTCAACAGCAGTTATTACGGTTTGATGCAAACTAATGCGAATGGGATAATTGGGTTTTTTGGCCTGATGCAAGCGAGGCTGTTTTACTATAGTTTCAAACCAATTTGCATGTCGTTTACCTCTTACCGTTACGACCGCTATTCTCTTTTATTTTTTCCAAAAATTCGCTTCGTCATTTTACTGCCACGTGCTTGTTGTGTATGTTTTCATTCATGGTTCATCATCATATTTTGAATAATTTAAATACTCCCACTCGGTTGCATTTGTTGTTGCCTTGTGTCATTGGCCGTAGCAAAGTGAGCTGATAAGTACATTTTTGCTCGAACGTTATAGAATTTCGGCATCTACTACCACTGAAAGTGTTTTCGTAGTCATTAGACAAGTTTCTAACGTTTAAGGTTAGTGAAGGACGTGAAGAGAATCGTAGTACAACACCAAACTTTATCTTTCATATATATTACTACATTACAGTACAGTAAGTGCCTTCTAATTCAAAATATTTGCCTAAAAATGCACATAATTGTTTTGTGTAAGCGTGATCATTCGCTGTTCGGGCGATTGGAAAAATATCAGAGTATTGATACGAAGCACTGATATTACAGCATGGATGCGATTGTACGTACTTGTATAGACTATAGTATATTAAAAGGCATTAGCTATTTGCTATCACGCTTGGCACATTTTTTGTTCTGCTCTGTAGGCTCGTATTAAAGAACAAAAATCTACCATGGTTGAAACTGTATTAACCGGGGTCATAGTTATATAGTTTAAATGTAAGTGTTGAAATGGCCAGCTGTGCAACTCCTCGTTGCCTGTATCTAAAATATATTTCGCTCTGGCATCTTTGCTCGTGCTCCTATTTAGTCAAATCGCGTTTGAAGTTTCGGGATTATAAGGGACAAAGCAGCAACGGGCTTCAAGAACCGCTGGCAACCCAGGGTGAACAAAGCCAAATACCCAACGGAGTATGGGCCTATTTCGTCCCCTCGCACACTTTCCAGCTTTTTCACTCGCCGGAACCGGTAGAATATTACGCAACTACTTATGCAATTTGAACTTTCGGAGTTATAGTAGGGGAGCAGCAATGGGCTGCAAGAACCTCTGGCACCTCAGGATA
This sequence comes from Phenganax stokvisi, assembly GCA_025400075.2. NCBI lineage: Eukaryota > Metazoa > Cnidaria > Anthozoa > Malacalcyonacea > Clavulariidae > Phenganax > Phenganax stokvisi. Next base: position 8,729 of record JAODVQ020197422.1, read on the forward strand.
TTAGACAACAAAAACCTAACGGAGTTCGGTCCCATTTCCGTCCCTCGCTCACGTTTCCACTCGCCAGAACCAGTAAAATATTACGCAACTACTTATGCAATTATAATATAACTGCTTATGTAACTATGATATATAAATTATGGTGTTGCATCAGTGTACTTAATCATTAGTTTTGGTCTCCTGATACCTTCAAATAAACGTTGTGAACTGCCGTTAGGCTGCTCAATTATAGCAAAGTCACGATATCTCCTATAACTGTCAAAATACTGCTTTCACCATTGAAAAGGTGAGTTTCTAGAGGTCTCCCTTGACGTATAGACTTGCGTTGGACAGTGTCTCAGTGCCGGTCAAGGGTTCTAAACAGTTATCTATAGCTTTATATTACTAGAACAATGACCACGTGCGTAAAACACGTCAAATGAGAACTTTGAGTGTGTGCTATTGAAAAGTAAATATGAATTTGCGTTGGCCTCTGGTATGTTAATTTTCATTAACTGATATCATCCTTTTTTTTTGTAATAGAATAATGGACAGTATTGAGAAGAGCCGTAATGGAACGAATGGTTATCATCATCAACTCAGTGGTAATGAAACAGAAAACGGTCATGGTGAACATGTGTTGGTGACTGGTGGCGCAGGCTATCTAGGCAGTACATTGGTCCCAATGTTGTTGAGCAATGGCTATATTGTTACAGTCTACGATGCATTTTTATGGGGCGCAAGTTCGCTGCTCTCATTGGCAGGCCATCCGAATTTACGTATTGTTCGTGGTGATGTGTTGGATAGAGCCCATCTGAAGAAGCATATACAGAATTGCGATGCAATCATTCACCTAGCTGCTATAGTAGGATACCCTGCATGCGAGAAGTCACCTCAACTAGCCAGGTCTGTGAATGAGCAAGGTACTCGTAACGTGGCCGAGTTGGTGCAGGCTGATCAAAAATTGGTGTACGCTTCAACGGGATCTTGTTACGGAGCCGTACTTGACGGGCTATGCACAGAGGATACGCCTATTAGCCCTCTTACTTTGTATGGGCGGACCAAAGCAGAGGGAGAGAAGGTCGCTTTGGAAGCCGGTGCAGTTTGTCTACGTCTTGCAACTGTTTTTGGCGTTGCTCCTCGACTTCGTCTAGATCTTCTTGTCAATGATCTTACGAATAAGGCTTTGACTTTAAAGCATTTTGATATCTACGAGGGGCACTTCAAGCGAACTTTTCTACACGTTAAGGACGCTGCAAGGGCGTTTTTATTTGCCTTAAAGAATTATGGACAAATGCGACATGATGTTTTTAACGTCGGTGATGAGTGCATGAATATGTCGAAGATTGATGTGGCCCTAGTTATTCAATCTCTAGTAAAGAATTGCGAGATTACGAAGTCGTCCAATGGACAGGATAAAGATAAAAGAAATTATGAAGTATCTTATGAGAAAATTCGTAGCCTTGGTTTTCAGTCTAAGATTAGTTTAGAAGAGGGCGTGCATGAGCTATTGCAGTTTTTGCCATGTTTGTCCCAAGACGAGTTGTCTCGAGCGCGGAACGTGTAGATTTAATAACCCAGTCAAGCACATAGTTTAGAAAGTGTCGCATGATATGTTGAGCAAAGAACAAGACGAAAACCCAGTGTAAAATGGGTAGTGATTAAGATCATTTCCAACTGCATGCATTCTTGGATGGGAGTGAACATTGAAATTTTTCTCCATGTTTTCTTCATAGTTATTTAATGGTTGTCGTGTGTTTAATTATTTTGCTGACAAAAAGCCGAAGACAAGTCGTATAATGAACTTTTATTTAAATTGCTTAGAGATAATAAAGTATTGTAAACCACTTTGACGTATATGCTATAGTACAATATTAGTTTCCGTGTAGTCCCTTTTTTAAGATATCTCGAATTAGGGACTGATCAATGACAGCCAGCAAGTTTGCTTGCGTCAACGATTCGTTCTTCGAGCCTCCGATGTTTTTTGGCCGGGGCTAACCAAAGGCCGTAACCATTTGTAGTAATCAAAAATTTCGCGGGCTCGTAGAGTAGGATTATGCCTGCATTAAAGGAGCTTCAAGAAAAATTTGGAGCAAACCCGTTCGCAGGTTAGTGAAGCAATCCAATATGGCGGGCTGCGGGCATGGTCATTGCCAACATGATCATAATCACGATATAAGTGAAGAGAAAGGACTTGAATTCTCCTTGTACAAGAAAATAGACTTTATACATCTTGAAGTCTTGAACGAAGCCGAAGAGGGGTCTGGAAAATGTGTTTTCAGGCCATGGGAAGAACGACTTGACACTTCGAAGGTGAAGAAAAATTGTTTAGTAGCTGGTTGAGATGGATGCTCCCGTTCTTCGATTAGACTTTTCTCACTGTCAAACTTCTTTAGGTTGTTCAGAGTGATGTTGATGAAGAGTTGCTGTTTAACATACCGTATGTATTCCCTACTAAACCTTACCAAATTTGTAGTTGAGGTTTACATGACAATACATTGCGTATGTGGAGTATATGTAATAGTTATTGGTTGTTTATTGTATTGAAAATGTTTTAGTTTTACTGGAAGTGTGAAATTAAAGGGAGTCATAATTATTGGTGGTGAGGATGGTCATCACCCAAGACTTATGAAGCTGTAAGTGCTTCTATGAAAACAAATGTACAGAATACTTCTCAACAGACTCTTCAGCAGTACATATCTAAATGCACATGTGTGCCAGGGAGAATTTTAGAAGTTTTTGTACCCTTCAACAACAGAGGAAGGCTAGGACCTTGCAAGATTTTGAAAGCAGACCAACTTTACATATTTCAGTTACAAGAACAAGCCGCATATGACATTTGACGAGACAGATGTTGAAGCTGATCAAGTATTTGAACTTGCACAAGATATAAATGGCACACTTGAATACACGACAAAGTGAGTAGAGGTACTACTACAACAACACACGATTACCTTTTGAAGAACTTCTGGCTAGCACATTTAACTTTTCCATCAGGGTCCCAAGGTTTTCCAGTGTCCAATGTTTATCAGTATACTTTCCCGCGAACTTTGGTGCAGAAACTACAAAGATTTTGTACATTGGTCTTAAAGGTGAATTTCAAGAGGTAGTGACGCGGTTTATTATTTTTTAGTATACTTTTTTTTACCATTTTGGGTCCACCTAAATGTCTTTTATTTCCGTTAAACCTTTCCAATTAAACGGGTAATATATTTCCTACGTATTTGTCAGGCTCATCGACACGAAGTGACCATTTGCAATTACGAAGCGAGAGCAAATCCTGCGGATCATAAGACAAATATACTTGACTCTGTCAACCACGCCGTGTCGTAATGCACTCTTCGTCATAGACTTGCCCTTAATGTATTACTTTAAAATAGAAAGATGAAGCTTTGATTGGCTTTGAACAACTGGCTCCAATGGTTTGTACATGTCTAAAACTAAATATGCGTTAGCTATTCATGATGCTTTTGAATATCATAAATGCGTATGCGTAGCTAACACTTGAGATATCAAGGAGGGCAGTTGCCCAGATCACAATTTGAATGGCACCAAGTATCCATATTTCTCTCTACCAGACTCTGCAGCATCGGCTTCAAAGGCGACCAAAAGTTCGGCGCACAGTGCGCTAAAACGCTGTTTATCCCTACGTGGGAAGTTTCCCCGACCAGCTGGGGATTCCCAGTCCAAGTCAAAACCATCGAAATCGTACTTGCCATGAAGAGCTATGGATAAATCATTGAAGGTGCTTCGTCTCAGTGCGTTGTTCACCATTTCAGAGAAAGGACTAAGTCTGTAGTTTTCATGATTCTAACCACCTACAGCCAATAATGTCTTGAGTTCTGGGTTTTTCTAAGTAGAAACGTGGTGTTTAAACTGCCTTACGTCAAATTCCTCCTTGGTCAGTGGTGCTTTTTCTTCTCTTAGTATGGCACCTGCACTCGTAACGTTTCACCAAGCATTTGTTTACGCTAGATAGCTACACGGACTTTAACCGATCTGAGTTCTCGATTTGTAGAAGAACACTTAAAAGTGATATTTGCTGCCGAGCGTCAGCGAGACAGCACACTACTCTTGATCTCAGTATATTTGGCGTGCATCGTTTCCCCAGAGTTCACTCGACCCAGTGTTTTCTCGCGACCTATGTATTGTCAAAATCTCGATCTGCGTCAGTCCGGTAAGATGTTTCCATTCCGGGACATTTGCGAAGATTCAAGGACGTTTTTTAAAATAAAGGGGAAGGTTGTCTAAAATAGTTGTACTGCGCAACCACGCATATGCCCATCTGCTGATCTGCCCCGATTGTACAACAAGCATCAACTCAAACTCTTTTTTCTCGGTTCCATGTAGTCACGACACCAAATTCAACCATATTTCGACCGTGTTTCTCTTTAAACTTGTGATAAAAGTGTTTCTTGGATTCTGCTCTACCATAGAAATTTTAAATGGCTGCGTTTTGATTGATGCATTGTTCACAATATTAGCTTCTACGTAGAATATGGCGTTGCTCGTGTACTCACTAGCAAGTGAGCATGTGAAGGAAATTAACTTTGTGTAAATTTTCCCGCACAAAATCGCCATGGACTCATGGCTTGTCAGGCCAAAACACCCGGAGTTATTATAAAAGCTGAATGGGATTGATAAGACACGATTATCTTGACATGTGACATATTGACCTGCACTGTGTGGTACTTTGAGATCACAGCTGCACTGTGGTGTAAAATTTGCACGCAAAGAATCCTAGCTTATCGAAATCATAACAATTTAGAAATATAAAATAACCATTTCTTCTAATATTTTATTTAATGTTTTATAAAAATAGCATGTTTACTGAGACTCAGTATTTTACTTCATATCAGCACAATTCTTTTGGCAAGTTGCTTTGCCTGTTTGCTTGTTCCTTGGCTAAATTGCTGAAGCTATATTTCAACAGTTACAGTAGACACACAAAACTATCTTCCATTAGATACAGTATCTAATGTACTAGATACTAGGTTCAACTAGCGCACAACAGCATTGCTGCATTTGCAATGTTCTAATTGTTTCATTGTGTCATATCTCGGGCCTGCTCTTCTGCGTCTGTTTCGATGGTATACAAGTGATTAGACCTCTACTATTTTTATAGTATCCACTACTAACTAAGATGACAGTTTGACGCAAATATCGTTGCCGGTTCAACGGAACTTTAACCTTTTAGACAAAATTTCAAAAAGGTTTGAACTAGGAAAATCTTTTACCACAGCCGCAAAGAGCGTCCTAAATTTAGTAAAACTGCCAAATTTGGTTGCGAAATGTTGTAAAATAAGGAAAATGTAGCCGTGCAAAGTTGGCAAATTTTGTTCCTGCCGCGCTCAGGCGCGGAAGCAGACCATTCTTCACATCCGGGTTTCTCCAGAGTCCACCCGACCCATTCTTCGCCGCGATCTATATACTGTCAAAATCTCGATTTGTGTCTGTTTGTTGTTTGTCGGCAATCCGGGGCGTATGG
>JAODVQ020197527.1:0-14186 GCA_025400075.2 Phenganax stokvisi
TCTTATGCTTTGTATTGGACCCCAAAAATTTGGAATTCTAGAGGAACAGTCACAGGTTTAAAACTTGAAGATAATTCAAAAATTAATATTACAAGTTTTAATATTTATGTCAATGAAACTGATAGTTTTATCTCAAAGCTTGATCCATTGAAAATAAAATGGTCTGGTGAAGAGAAAGATATTACTAAAGCAAAGTTTAATTACCTAGAAGATCCATATTTTACAAGTTTTGTTGCTGCTTATGTTTTATCTTACAAGTCAGGAATGAGCATAGAACATATAACTAATCCAAATCAACCTAAAGTGATTTCAAGTATTGCCAAGTACCATTTTTATTATCATATGAAGAGGTTCTTGAGATATTCAAACAAACTAAGTGCTTTTGTCAACAAAGATGACCTAAAGCTCATACAAGAGAGTATTCCTACTAAAAAAGTATGGAAATATAAACTAGAGCTCACTAGAGAAGCAATTTCTAGATTTTAAGAAAAACATGATAAATGAAAAATAAGAAAATATCATTACGTGTTTCCTAAAAATAGCAAGTCCATGGGAATTTTAGGAATTGGATATGAAACGATTGATAAAATTGTTCTTAAATCTGATTCAGAGGATTGCAAATCATTTATAAAACCAACTTCTGATGGTCTTACGCTAACTGGTCAAAAACTTTTGCAACAAGCTATGGAAAGTTATGTGTATTGCATATTAGGAGCTCAAGCAAGGACAAGGTGGTCTATTGTAAACAAAGGTGCAAAATCAAGTCAAACGCAAGATGTATTTCATGAATTAGTACAAGATACTGTCCTTCAAGATGATCCTACTCTGATGATTTCTAATATGAGACAATCTATAGAGGATACAAATGTTATTCTATATATGGTAGCAAGTCCGGGGATTATTCTCATTCCTTCTGATATGATTATACTAGATACGCCAATAGAAGGATTTAATAATACTTTAACTACTGCTACAGTGTCTATGAAATTTGGTAAATATGAAAATGTTGATCTTATAGAGTCCTCAAGTGCTCCCAGTAGCAGTATTGTAGGTAAAAACAAGACACCTAGCAGTAGTCTTAAAAGTGATTCAAAAGTTTCTAATAGTAGCCTTGCAGGTAAAAACAAGGAACCTAGTAGCAGTTTTGTAGGTAAACACAAGGAACCTAGTAGTAACTTTATGGGTAAAACTAAGACACGTAGTAGTAGCCTTGTAAATGACTTTAAAGTTCCTACAAGTAGTCTTATAGTACCTAACATTAGTCTTACAAGTACAAAGATGGTTGAAGCTGCAGGTTCAATGTTGGTATTTGGACTTCTTATTGCAAGAATTATACTTTAAATAAATGACACTCAATTATGGTTTTAACATGCCTTTAAGTAAGCAAACCTCAACTGTTACAAATAGACAGCATTTTGATATATTTTTTAATGAAATACCTCAAGCGTGGAGTGAGCCTGCAAGTACTATTAGTGGTATTCCAGTGAATATTCCCTATGTATAAAACAGACTTTACAGCACATCGAGATTGATTCTCCAAACTCATATATTTGACACTGATAGTAAACTCTTTGGTGATACTCGTGTTAAGTATAGGGTATTTATATTAAGAAAAATAAACAAAAAAAAACAATAATTTGATCTTAGCCAAGTTTCTCTATTTGGAAACTACCGCGGAGTAGTCAAAGTTAACGACAACAAAAATTACTTCAAAATTAATGGAAATTATGTGTTTGTCGTAAACAAATCGTATAACCTAATAGATTATATAGACGATCCAGATGACATAGTGTTTTTGTTTATTAAAATTTCTCAAATAAACCCTACAACACACTACAGAAATGAATCCGTATTGAGAATTTGTTTAGAAACCACTATTAAATAAATGACACTCAACTATGGCAACACACCAGAAAAACTTGATTATAAACCTGACATTGTTAGAACATATTTGTATACTTTTCACTATGACAGCTTACAAGGAAAATTAGGTTGGAATAAACCAAAGACATTAAACAGCGGTTATCCAGCTACATCAATTTATTTACCAGATGTGAATGATAATACAAAAATAACTTTGTTAAGTCATACTTTTGACAACGATGCTGTCTTTTCAAACCTAAGTGTTATGCATCCAACTTTTGCCTATATGAAAGGTAGTTCTAAACAACAACAAGAAATCAAAACAGTAAACATAACTACCAAAAATATAATCAAATTTGGAGGCTATCAATCTGTTCTATTAGGTATTTCGGTTTATCTTAAGGATCAAGTAAAAAATGTCGATGAAGTGGTCATGTTTTATGTTCAAATTTGTAAAACAGCAGGTGGAAACTATGGAAATGAATCTAACCTTAATGTTGCTGTGGAAACTGTTATAAAATAAATTATTAAATATATGGAGACTTCAACTGAACCTAAAATTCAAACTCAAGAAACACCTGTTGCTGAGACAACTATTACTACTCAAGAAAAAGTTAAAAACCCAAAGAAAGTTGAACAAGGGAAAAAACTAGCTGAATTGTCTAGACAAGCCAAAGAAGCAAAGAAAAAAAAAACTAGAAGACCTTGAAAAACAAGTCCGAGACGACAATTGGGGATATACACCTCCAATTGCAATCATTTCTATTCTTGTAATTGGTGTATTTTGCTATATGAATTACAAGCCTCAAAAATTAAATACAATTAAAAATAAGAAACCTCTTTCTCCTATTATTGAAAAACCTAAACCTAAACCTAAACTAGGCACATTTGACTAAATTTATAGATTTTAAATATAAATAAATGGGTAGTCAACAAACACCAATAACAACAAAACAAGATTATATTAATAAAATTTATGGAGGAGTTGTATTAACAGCTGCAGCTGTTGTGGTTTCTTTGTTAAGTAAAAAAGCATTTGGTGATCCTTTGGGTACACCTCAAAACTCGAATGGTACTTTGAAGCTTGCTGGATCTGTCATGGTAGGATCAGTCATTGTAAAATACCTTGAAGACAAAAATATTATTCCACAAAAAATTACAACTTAAAATAAATGGTCTCTACAGTAGCAGGAGGAATATTTGATGCATTTGCTTTTGCTGGTGCTGGATTCTTATTCAGTAAACTTAATCATAATGATTATGAAGTAGAAATGAAAAGACATAACTTGGCATTGGAAAAATCGGCTTTTGAAAAGGAAAAATGGAATGAAAAAGAGATTGCAAGAAAAGATAAAATTGCAAAGTACAGGCAGGAATTATTAGATGCTAATACAGACATTAATACGACCAATAAAGCTTTGAGTCAAATTCATAAACTCAATCTGGGCTGGGAAAGAGAGCCTGTATTAGAAGACTATTATTAACCTCCTAATGAGATGCAAGAATATCAGTATATTGCTTCTGGAGTAATGGGTCTTGCTGGAGGTTGGGTACTAGGTAAATTAGTTACTTTGTTTATTTGAAGGTTTTAACTTTAAATAAATAATGAATCCAAGCACAAAACCTGTCAAGTTGATTCATCTAGTTTCTGGTTGGATTGCGTCTTTTCCAAGTCTAGGTAAAGCTGGTAAATTCGTTAATATAAATCCTAAGAGTATTAAGCAAGCTTATGATAAAAATGTTAAATTAATTATTCATGGAGATGCTTATAGAATCGAATCACATAAAACAGATCTAGGAGAATCTATCCCAAGAACTAAATCCGTATAAGTCAGCTGATACTTAGCAACCATTTTTTTTACAAACTCCTCTGGGCTATAGCAATAAGCAAATTTTTTGGCTGATTTTATTTTTGAAAATTTTTTTTCAGTAGAAAAAATTTTTTTAATTTTTTCAACTAGTGAAGGAATGTGCTAGTTTCTATAGCCCATGGGAATGTAAACCAATAAGTTGTTGTTGCTAAGGTCATTTTTTTTACAAGGTTAGTTATCACTATGTTCTTTTATCTTATTATGTCCATAAGATAGTGTATGAATACTATCTGGAAGTATGTACCTTTTGTCATCATCTGAGCTCAAAGCGATCTTATCAATCTCCTCTGAGAATAACTCATGTTTGTGAGATCTTATAATGTTCATATCTCGTCTCTTTTTTTGCGCAGTAAGTGAACAATTGTTATAGTCTTGAAATCTAATATCTTTCTTAATCACTGATTTCTTCATTCCTTTTGCTTTCTTGTTTGTCTTACCACAGGAGTCTATATAACTATAACATTTGGATGTTAAACCTGTAAATTCTACAATTTGCTTTCCACAAAGCTCATCTTTGAACTTCCCAGGCACCTTTTTATTAAGTCCAGTTGTAATAATAGATATGTTGGAGTTATCAAACTCACTTGTATCAAACCATTTTTTCAATTCTTTTGAAATGTCTTTATAAAAGTCATTTGTTGTTATTTCATAACAGAGAGAATCTGTTTTGGTAAATAATAGTTTTGCTCTGTTTTTAAACTTGGATTTAATATAGTCATAACGAAAATTATACATTAAATGCTTTGAATGTTCCAAGACTGTCATTCCTATTTGTTTTGGTTTATTCAGCATTAGGTTTGTTTTGTACATTTGTACTGCAATTAAGTTCTCATCACAGATGAGAACCTACAAGATTATATCTAATCATCTTACAGTGTAAACAAAGCTTAACCTTATAATTTATAATTTTCTCTCTAATTAACTCTAAAACAAAGTATTTCGCTTCATCAAGAAATCTTACAATATTTACGTCTTCATCACATTCTGCTTCATAAACTTCAATAGTTTTATCCAAAGCTGATTTCACAAGCTTAAACTTTATAGGATTAGTTTTTTGTCTATTTTCCTTTAAATTCAGGTACTCATTAAGATTACCTGTTTTTACAAACCTTTTTAAATCAAACACCTCTCTTCTTCTTATATGTATTAGTCTTTTTTTCTCTTGAATAGCACTCTTTTTATATTGCTTCCAAAACTCAATCTCGTGTTTGGTTTTATTCTCAGCTCGAAGTTTTTTCTCAGTTTTTCTAGCATTTTTTCTATTACTGTTTGTGACATACTTTTATCATTTAAAAGTTTCTTTCCTGTATCTAAATACTTGTAATAACTAAACTTAGTTTTTCCTAATTTTTCAGTTATATTAGGTTTTTGTAATTCGTCATTTCCTAAGATTATTTTTTCTGATATTTTTAAGGTAAACTTTGTGTCTTGATTTTCACTCATATTGATCTATCTTTTTATTTTTAAAAATTAGATAGATCAATTAATCAATTTCAAAAATTATCTCTAATTTACTTAATAGGTCTTTCAATTTCTTAATCAAGGCACCCGATTCCTTTTTTATTATTGAAAAAAAAACTCCTCAATAAGGAACTTATTAGACTGAGTCTTGAAACTGAGTCTTGAGACTGAGTTTTAAGACTGAGTCTTGAGACTGAGTCTTGAGAATGAGTCCTACAAATAGAGTAGATATTAAAAAGTCGATGTCTACCACATAAGTAATTTTTACGATCGAAACAAGCAAAGCGAGCTAAGTGAGTAAAAATTGACCATGAGGTAAAATCAAGCAAGCTGGGAGAGTGAAGCAAGCGAAGCAAGCTGAGAGAGTGAAGCAAGCTGAGCAAGCTGAGAGAGTTAGAACCCTAGAATGACACACCGATTCTGCCGCATTAAGATGATGCACATATGAGGTAGAATCGGTGTACTACTATCTACTGTAACATTAACAGAGGACTAGCTTAATAATTATATAGCGTACGTTTTCGTATGCCGTATAATTTACAAAATAGTACACTTTGACAAAGAACTTTTGAGCCAGGGTTTAATATTCAGTGAAAAATATTTGTGCTAACCTTTTTCCCTAAATTTTTTTTTCTATGTTTTTTCTTGTCATACTTTATTTTGCAGCTTAAACTTTTAAGAAATCTCCAGCTTTCACCGCTTTGAAATAGGGTATTAGCGCTGGTTTTGGCCCTCAGGAGCAAGAGCATGACCGCCGCTAAGTTTCGAGCGCTTTGAACGAAACTTACCTGATATCCTAAAAATTTCCTCTTATTAAGGAATGTTCATTCCATCAAGTTTTTTGTTCTAAGAATTATTGCGTGGTTGCAAGGAAATGAGGTTTTTCTTTGCAACAAAGTTTTTTACACAAGATAAGTTTATTGTGTTTATAATGGAAATTTGCTATCAAAATGCTAAGGAACTGGTTGGCCAAGCACAGAACTATCAAGAAATACTTCATAAACCTCTATGAAAATGTTTCAAAATAAAGTTGGAAATTTCTGATTTTCTACTTTCATATTCATCTTTACTGCTAAAAACTTTCAAGAACGGAAATGGCAAAGGTAGTTTACTGCAGGTAGTTTTGATGCTCTCTGTGAGGCACAGCATTTCAAATAATAATGGTACAAACTCACAAAGCTTTTGTACAAGTTTGAAAACAAGTTGCGAAAATCTATTTCAGACATTACTTCTTTTTGAAACTGTAACCAAACAACACTTGGTAGTATAAAAAGATGGTTATTTAACCTGAATAAAATTGGAAACTATTTATGTTGATTAATATTGGAAGAATACAATATTAATGGGAAACTGTCGTCCTATTCAAGTTTATCATATATTAAAGACAATACCATACGAATGATCACTGTGAAGTATTTTCACCCAACGTTTTTGTTCCTATTTTATAGCCACAAATCTGCATAGAATCCTACTCGAAGAATTCCGCCATGAGGCATGCTCCATTTAATGTTCCAGAACGTTTGGAACATTGTTCTGGAACAATATGTAATGGAGTGCACACACTGTTCTGGAACAATGTTAAATTCATTACATATGCGTCAAACCATGCGCTACTCTGTATCATTACTCATTCACATTATTCACTGTATAATAAATCTCTGTCTTGTCTTTACTAAAACGACTTTTCAGACATTTTACTTCTTGATCTTGCCCAACTCTCCCATTCACATAGCAAACTATGGTTAAACAGCGATATATAACGATTAACTCCCTAAATTAACCCCCCCATGTGGTGTAAATTAATGCACAATTTTCTGTATTAACCATTTTATATCACGTGAACATCGGCAGTGTAACAAGTTGTGTTCCAAGCTGCCACTACTTCAAACTTGGGGCGTGCTATATTTACTGTTCTAGAACGTGTTGAACAGAGTTCAGGAACAATATGTAAAGGAGTGCACACACACTTCTGGAACAATGTCTAGTTCATTACATATGCGTTAAACGATGTATTACAGTATTCATTAATGTATTCACGTAATTCACTCTATAAGTCTCATCTAATATGACTTTTCAGATGCTTTACCTCTTGATCTCGCGTAACTTTGAAACTCACATAGCAGAATATAGACAGGCATTGATATACAACGATTAAAACTCCTAAAATAACACCCTAAGTAGTGTAAATTAATGCACATTATCTGTATTAACCATTATTTATCACGTGAGCAGTGGCAGTGTAACATGTTGTGTTCCAAGCTGCCCTACTTCAAACTTGGTGTAGTCAGAACAGTTCGAAACAATCACATGACACTGTTCTATGTCACTCCATTAGTTCAAACAATCCAGAGTACTATGCAGAGAAAGTGGAGCAGCCCTCATATTTATTTTTCGTAGACACGTGACATCACCTGAGTGCTTGCCATTCGCATTTGTTTAGTGAATTCTGTTAGAGGTTGTATGCTTTAAGAATTTTTTCTAGCTCGTGAGTTAGTGTCAAAACTATTTATATCACAGATTATCAACATCAAACTTTTAAATGTACAACCACTCGTGTATATTTTTCAACTTTTTGCTCTTATGAGTACAGAATTGTCCATATTTCGCGTACTCAGGTGACGTCCCACAGTCACTTAAAAACAAAAATGGTGGAAATTCTTCCAGTCGGATTTTATGAAGTTTTACGGTTGTAACTTAGGAACAAAAGACGTTGCCAGGAAATAATTCACAATATTCTTTCTTAAGGTATTGTCTTTAATAAAGGGGCGATTGCAGAGTACCCGTTCAATTTTTAAGCTATACATATGAAAATTGATGAATACTGGATACTAGGTTAAAATGTCATGATCAACCTATGCTGATGCTTAGCGTTCTTCAGCGCGCCTTTACGGAAACATAAGATAGTAATGTATTCAAATTATATGACGTATATTGTGAATGTACAGTAGGTATATTTTTAGTGGATACGCGAATACGCGTATACGTGGATACGCAGTGGTATCCGTGACTGCGTATCCGCGTATCCACTCCAAAATATACCTACATTTAAATTACTTCGTGAATGGCTGTATTTTGTATTCCACTTTGTGCTTCAAATTACAAACGATTGTGTACCCGCGTATCAACTCATAAATACACCTTCACTCATATGACGACATACCTTTTGAATGGCAATACTATATCTTATGCCAGATTTTTTCAAATTACAAACGACTGCGTATCCACGTATCCTCCCGAAAGTGAATACGAGGTAAACGAACAGTAAGTGGACGGGTATTCTTCAATTTAGCCCCAGATTCTTGCCTTTCCGGCGTCATTTTGCGCAATCAACTGTTTTGCTTCTTCATTGCAAAAGCTCACAAGTAATAATCAACCACATTTAAACTAAATAAGAAAAAACAGTGTTTTTTTTTTGCTTGCTGATTTCTTAACTTTGTTTTTATTGCAGTCATTTCTCCTGAAACAAATCCATTATATGATGCATTAAATAGGAAGCACGCAGTGGATAAATTAAGACTTTACTAGTGATTAGGACGCATCTGTATTTACTATTTGTTTTCATTTTTTGTAGTACTGAATGTATATGAGGATTTCAATTCCATCACCGTAGAGTCATGTCGTTGTTCATGTTTTCAGTCATACCTGACGTTCCGGTCAGATTGGAAAATTCAAGTAAAAACGGAAGTGCCGGTCGAGTTGAAGTTTTTCCCAAAGACATGGGATGGGGCGCAGTATGTGGTGATCACTATTGGGATAATAACACTGCTAACGTGGTCTGTCGTCAACTGAATTTTTCCCGTGCAATTGTAGCCAAAAAAGAAGGTCACTTTGGAGGAGGAAGTGGTCCGATATCATGGGCTAGTACCTCATGCTCTGGTCAAGAAATAAATATTTTGAAGTGTTTAGATACTACTGATCTAGCCCCTTGTTCACATAGTCAAGATGCAGGCGTTGATTTCGATTGAAATCGAGAATTCAAACAAGAACTTTCTGAGTTTCATGATAAAAAACTATATGACTTTAAAAAGAAAGTGGTTTTCGTACTCTAAAGATAGATTTATACTGCATTCGTTAGCAGACTTACATATATATGTTGACGATTGTACCAAGGTCAATTTAAAGTTATAAAACATACCCAACAATGTTGTTCGAAAAATGTTGATCCAATGTTGAAGAAAAGAGTGTGAATGAAGGAAAATTCTATTAACAAACGAAAAACAAATATTAAGTTTGCAATGCTGCCGCTGTTTAAACTGGCCTTTATTGTTTTCATAAAAGAAGCATGAAGATTTCATTAGGTTTAGCATATGCTCTGAACTAGAACGCCTTTTGACTGATGAAAAAAGTTCAAGTGTTTTACTGTGTTTTAAAAACATAACTCAATTTTGTTCTTTGAAGTCCTTGCAGAAATCAATACTACTTGAAGACAAAAAGTCTGTGGCTAAGTTAGATGATACGGAATCATTATTAAACACAAAAAAACACAGAAACTTTTATACTTTTCAGTCAATGCGCTTTTTTGATGGAGTCTTCATAAATTAGCTGAAGGAAAAACAGTTACAGCATGTTATGAGCAGACAAATTAGCATAAGAAGCATTATTGCATTTGAGAATGAGTCATGTGCATAGGTATATACAAGTGTGGTAGAAAGAAGTAAGTATTATGGAATGTTCTGTGTTTTAAAAATTGCTTTGCTTCATCATTCACCAAAATAACAAAATAGCAGCTTGATAGTCATTGTATCTACTGGTAAAAACGCTAAAAATAAATTGTTTGTTGTAAAAAAAGTGGTCCGTTTAACTACACATAAATACTTGGATTAGTGACTGCGTGTGAGCAATCTTTGTCTTATGCGCTAAATTTACACGAAACCGGTCCCTCACAGCTACGACATCGCTTTCATTTATTCAAAGACATGTTTAGAGCCTGAAACGTCTAAAGTAGAGCAGAAATAAATGAATACATTTTGAACAAAAAGTGTTGAAAGCGAGTATTATCGAAAAATGGTTGAATTTGATGCAGTGACTGGAGGGAGCCTGTCTCGTGTAAACGTAGTTATCTACCGTATTGTTGATAGAAGAAGGTGCTTTCTTAACTCTACTGTACCAGATCTGTGCTTCAAATTGCGTTAACCTACAGTACTGGAATGCATCACAATTGCAAAAAAAGAGGTACACCAGCTTTGTTTTTGATCAGTAACTTAGTAAACCAAGGTATTTAAATGAGTGCAAAAACGACACGGTGAAAATTAAAGCTGCTTTGATCGTAGTCCCAAGCAGCTATATATTTGCTATTCTTTAGTAGATTTCTCATACTAAAAACTTTAGCTACATTATTAACCGTTATTCTATTCAATACCTAAGCCACAATTAACAGCATTCGATTATCTTTTTTTCATGATCTGTTCAATCTAGCCTCATGTGTTTGTTGAAAATTAAGTTATTCGTCTTTTTGGTATTCTGTGTCCCAGTATTTCTCATTAATAATTCAAAGTTCATATCACCTGTTTGGATATTCAAAGTTTTTCGCCTCATCTTTAGTAATGTCGCCATAACGCCACAAATTGAGCCATAACCAGTGCCCATAAAGCATTTAGTAAGGGTAAAAAATGATGGTCACCATTCCGATATGAGTGATCATGAGTCCCTGTTTTCTTGTAAAATTCTTTGCAATAACAATTTGTTGCCATGAAAATTTTATCTTTTCAACATCAGTGAAGCATTAACTCTGTATCGATACCAAATTAAGGTTAATGCAAGCCGATTCACGATTACACAATGCCATTTATCGCAATCTTTGACAATTTGAAAAGTTTCTCCCCTGCTTTTTCATCAAACCTTTTAAAATTTCTCAACGTGCCCTAAATCGACCTCAAATTTTTCAAACATTACCAATCGATATATTTGAGCAGAACCGTCGTTTTTTTTAACCATAAAATACGACTGCAAACAATTCAAAATTCTTACTTTGCCAATAGCCCGCTCAAATATTTTTCCAATTTTGTCTAAAAACACACCAAGGCTCTCTCACAAATTGACAATTAAAAGTGTGCACCAAAAAATATAGCAACTGTAGATTGGTGAGTTGTCTTGAGCTGTTTTCTTTGATTATTTTTACACCTGATTTGATACAGGACCTGGCAGAGCAGGAAATTTGGTCCTGGGATCACCTTGCATAAACACCAGACCAAAATGAAAAATATGTGCAATGTCATAAATAAAAACAGGTCAAATCATACTATCAACGACTATGTCTTCACCTCGCACAAGTCTTCCAACCCATGTCTTCTCATGCAGGGCGGATCGAGCCCAACCAAGTACCCCCTTCAAAGGGGTCCACCCTCACGAGGCGCCACCATGGTTGGCACCGAGCGAGAAAATTTTCAAATTTTAACACCCTAGATCGTCGGAAACGGCGTTTTCCAGAGCCTCATGAACTTCTTTTGAAACTCAAGTCTATGCTATTTGAGGCACGATTCCCAATGTTTTGTAGGGGTCATTCTGGAGGGTCATTCATTTGAGGCACAATACAATCGCACAGAGTGTTGAATTTCAGCACGAGCTGGCACAAAATACAAAATTAAATACAGTACGGACAATAAAGTTTTCATATTAAAAATTGGAGAACCGAAATTATAGCAAAATAATTTCAAATAATATAAATAACAAAGCTCCATTAATAAAGCTCATTGTATTTTACAAACGTGAATGGAAATCAACAATTATAATTTCATGATATCAAAGCAAATTATTTATATTATATATATATGTGTACTAGACGCAAAGTTATGCAAATGCCATCATCATAATCAATAAAAAACAAAACCTTCAAGCTTCGCGTCTTCGAAGTTTGATCCGAATAAAAGTAAATAATAGTAGTTTAATGATTACTACCCTCAGCAACCAAATGCCGGTACAGCTTGTTTCCGACCAGAGATATTAAGTAACTGGTGGACCTCCTCGGCTTCGTATTAAGCTGCTCGCGTAGCTTGTTGTACAGTGGTAGCAGAGCATACACATTGTTGTTTTGAAGAGCTATTTGCGCTTCTTCGAAGGGTTTGTTCTCCATTTGCCGAATGAAAGTCAAAATTCAAGAACACTTTGATGAACGAGCACTGCAAAGAACGCTGTGTTGCGCAGCGTCATGCTGCACTGTTGATGCACGATGATGGGGCAAAGAAAATAAACCAATGAAATGCCCCGTAAGGTTGGAATAGAACCAGACTAACCAATCAGAAATCTTATTTTAAAGCTAGTTTAATGTGGGCTGCACACCTGATTATCGGCAAAAAGCCCATAATTTTCCAACCAGCCGGTCCGAATCCATGGCAACCATGAATCTAGCCAATCAGAGCGACCGATTTAACAAGAGAGACACTGCAAATCTGCATAAGGACCGCTGAAATGCTGCAAAAAACTCGCCTTGCCTGAAATATGCAGAGTAAAAACTGGAATCTACAGTTTTGTACTGAAGTAGTATCAGTAAAGTTTACCGCATAACTTGAATAAATAACTGAAGTGCTATCACTGAAAACTCGGCCCAACATTTGAGAATTTTACGTACAGCGTATGACCGGTTTGATGTACCCTAGATCAGCCACCGTTCTCATGGTGCCCAAGCTTACATTAACATGAACAAATAGATGGGACAAAGATTTCCATCCAGTCTCCACACCACAGGTATATTCAATTAGTATGTCTTCACAGTGCACTAGTTCACATAAATATGAAACCTAAACTAAACTATAATTATACTGGATAGTTCTATGAGTTCTAAACTGTTCTTGCTAGTGATCCAGTAAGAGTCATCTCTCATTGATTTAGTGTCACTCTGCAAAAGGAAATGCAAACTAAACTAACTATGTCTATACTGGTCAGTTAGTTCTATCAGTTTTAAACTGTTTTTCCGAGAGATTCAGTAAGAGTCATTTCTTTTTGAGGAAAGGTTACAACAAGAGGGAACCTAAGCTAAACTAACTAGTTTTATGCTGGATAATTCTATCAGTTCTGAACTGTTCTTCCAAGAGGTCTCGTATATTGATCCAATGTTAGTACAGGAAGAAACCTAAACTAAACCAACTATATTTATACTGGAGAGTTCTGTCAGGTCTAAACTGTTCTTCCTAGAGATCCAGTAAGAGTAATCTCTTATTGATCCCGTATTACTACAGAAGCAAGCATAAGTAACTGTAACCATAGTAAAATATTCGAAGACCATCTGGATGTGCTGTTTTATAATTGATCACGCTTAAGTGGGGACTGTGCCAGTTTTGCACGGTGGCAGGAAGCGGTAAAGATTAAGATGGGATGCGGGATTCTAAAAAAATATTATACGTGAAGCGGGATTTTGTCTTATTTCAGAATGCAGAATCTACTACAAATTTATGGCGTGATACGAAAAAGTAGTGTTTAATTTGGTTGAATACGGGATCTGCAATGTGGAGAAATACATAATTTTGGAAAGAAAACTGAAACAATTCAGATTTAAATTTTGCAATTTCGAACTCAAATTTTGGAAATTTGCAAGCCAAGTTGGCCCAAATATCTAAAATTATGGAGTATCAAAGTGGGAAGTAAAGAAAAGTGGAAACCCCTTATTTAAAACGCAATTTAGAGGCAATTGCGTACATTGAATTCAGTAGTGTAAGTGATTTTATATGATTTATATGTAGTAGTCTAAAAAGAGATACGTGTGAGTGCGAATTTGAAATTTAGTTATGCAGATTGCGAGATTTGACAGAAGATTTAATGGGATAGCACGATTTGTGAACCTAATACAGGCTTCTCGTTTAATAGTGCTTCACAAGATGAATGGTACGGTGGCCCGTAAGTACAAACATGCATACAAATCGAAATACACGCATAGAAATTGTGTGTGTGTGTGTGTTTATTTTTACCCTCCTGCGAGGACAAAAAATTGTATACACACCAACAAGTGAGGACAAATTCACTCGTGGGGACACTTTTTCATGTCCCCACATCTTGATTCGT
>JAODVQ020197631.1:0-14185 GCA_025400075.2 Phenganax stokvisi
TTGTTTTTCATTTGACTTTTATGATTTTGGGAGATATTTACCGTCCGTACACATTGTATCGATCGAAAAAGTTGCCTATACTGGGAAATTTTGGCATATTTTAAATATACCATGTAAATTTTCAATGTACCGGGAATTTTGAGTGTACCATGCAATTTTAAATGGACCATGCAAATTTTGATAGAAACGGGGGAGTGATATACGGATGATATTATTCAATCAATTCACCGAAGCCGAATGCCGAATGTAGCCGAACGCGTGCCGAACGCAGCAGCCTGGTTAAACCCCCTAGAGTAATGGCCTAAGAGCACCCTACCCCCTTCTACCTTCAATCTATTACTACTGCTACGTTTAAATTTTAATTGTTAATTTATTTATATTTTAATTACCTCCTATCTACCTAACTACCTACCTATCTACTTACAACACAAGACAGCACAAAACAATCGCAGACAAAGCGAGGAAGAGGCGAAGAAAGCAAGCAAGAAAGAAAGAAGGAAAAGACAGAACCAACAAACAAGAAAGAAAGAAAGAAAGAAAAAAAGAAAGAAAGAAAACAGCAGTCGGCAGCTAAGTTTGTGTGGTATCGATATCTGCTATTGGTAACTTGCGGTAACCCGTTGAATTGATGACACATTGATTGGCCACAAATTGAATTAGTAACATTTTCGTTGGCAGCAAATTAAATTAAGTGGTAACTTGTGGATTGGTAAAATGAGGAATTAGTAACACCTTGAATTGGTAATACGTTAAATTGGTAACCCAAAAATTGGTAACCCGTTGAATTGATAACACATTGATTGGCCACAAATTGAATTAGTAAGATTTTCATTGGCAGCAAATTAAGTTAAGTGGTAACTCGTGGATTGGTAAAACGAAGAAGTAGTAACATCTTGAATTGGTAATACGTTAAATTGGTAACGCAAAAAATTGGTAACCCGTTGAAATGGTAAAACGACATATTGGTTACATCTTAAATTGGTAATACAAAAAATGGATAGCACGTTGATTGGTAATATGTTGGAATGGAAACAAGTGGAATTATTAATAAGTTGAGTCGGTAACAGGTTGATTAGTAAACGACGTTTTGGTAACATCTTGACATGGCAACATCTTGAACTGGTAACACAAGAAATTGGTAACATGTTTCTTGACGACAATAAGGCATTGTATTCGGAATCCAAAAAGTAATAAAAAATTGAAAAATATGCGTGAATTACATTCCAGTACCCTTATCTCGTTTTGTTCTGTCGTTTCATTTCTATAGTATTCTCCCGTACTCGTTGAATTATAAAGTTCGAATTAAGTTGTTGTATTCCTATTCAATTGTCGTGTTCTAACTATTTTCTTATAGCATTCTAGATAATTTAGAGTATTCTAGTTAATTTATAGTATTCTAATTAAACTATAGTATTGTAGTTAGAAAATTGTATGCTAATTTAACTATAGTATTGTACTTAAAGTATATTATTCTAATTAAACTATAGTATTCTAATTAAACTATAGTATTGTAATTAATCTATAGTATTCTAATTAAACTATAGTATTGTAATTAAACTATAGTATTCTAATTAAACTATGGTATTGTATAGTATTGTAATTAACCTATAGTATTCTAACTAAACAATAGTATTGTAATTAAACTATAGTATTCTAATTAAACTATAGTATTCTAATTAAAATATAGGATTCTAATTAAACTATTGTATTCTAATTAAACTGTAGTATTCTAATATTCTCATTAAAGTATGTTATTCTAATTAAATTATGATATTCTAATTGAGCTATAGTAGTCTAATTAAATTATCGTATTCGAATTAGCTATAGTAAATCCTAAGTCGCTATTTTGTGGTACCGCCATGTTTACCAGATACTGAGTGTAAGCCGAAAAGATATCCAGATCCAGTTCATTGTGTAATAATGTTCAAGTCCAAGACAGCTTCTCATTTTTCTGGCTCTATTTGCTTCCTTTTGTGATAATGTTCAAGTCCTAGACAGCTTCTCAATGTTCTGGCTCTAGTTGCTTCCTTTTTTGATAATGTTCAAGTCCAAGGGAGATTCTCAATGATTCAGTTCTAATTCCTTCTGTGATAATGTTCAACTAATGATCGGGTCTTTCCAGCCATGATTGTAGCCAACGAGGAAAGAAGTCAAAGAAGTGAAAGCACAACACAACAAAGTACAACCAAGAAAGGAAATTCAAAAAGCAAGAGGCGAAAGAGGCGCAAGCAGGGGAAGGGCGCAGATAGTACAATACAACACGACATAAACCTATAGTACCTACGCTACCTATAGTAAGCATGCATTTAATATTTTAATTATTTAATTTAGTTATATATTTAGGACTACCAACTGCCTGTCTTCATTGCATGCCTTATAGTAACCCAGGGCAGGGACCCAACGCAATTTAAGGGGCCTAATGCGCGGCAGCGCGCATGCAGTGGAAAGCGCCCTTTTACATGTGGGGATTTTCATGCAGTTTTGGCTTATCTCTATAGTCTCGTGAAACAATTTTTCAAACAAACGCACTGAAGGGCACGATCCGGTCCTATATGAGATTTTTGCTCGAAATAATTTCCTTTTTTGGACGCAGTTTTGTGATTATTTTGTGTGAAACGAAAAAATCGAAAAATTTGAATTAATGTGTACGAAGTTCGGTAAATAAGCCCTAAATCAAGCCACGCATACTGCTGAATTGTACCTGAAAGCAAATCAATTCTCATGTAAACAAGCACTCAAGAAATAAACTAAACTAAATCTAATAACTAGAAATACTCCCACACTTCCACCAAGTGCTTTCATTTTTCATATCAATATGTTTGTTGATTACATAATTTGTATAAAAATTATTGCAAGCCGCAATATATTTCATTCAATTTTTAGAAAAAACCTCTTGGTGTTTGGTAAGTCGATGTTATCCTTGATAAGTATCACTTTTCGTGCAAAGCTCATTTCCTCGCAGGAGAATGAAGTATGAAAGCCATGGCAGCTATAGATCAGGGCATGCCAATTTTCTTCAAGAATTTGTTGAATTTAAGTCTTTAAAAAATGTGTTATCTTTTGAGGTGCTTTATAAGAATGTTTGCTGGCGTTGCTTGATCGGTTACCATGGCTAACCACATCACCATCATTCATAGGTCACAAAAATAGTTTAAATCATACCTCAGTCGTTAAAATCAGACGAAATTTTGTTATCCAGTGCTTTGACCATCGTGGTCAGGGTACAACAGCGTCAATGCAAATTGCCTTGTTCTCTCAAACTAGATTGGATAAAACAAGCTTTAGAATGCTGACAAGCGGACAGACTAACGGACAAACAGACTAAAGAGCAGACGGGAGAGTCTTGTGTAATATAAAGACAAGCAGTTTTGATATTGAAGAAAACAATCGTTATATTCACAAAATGTTTCGCAATGTATTCAAACTATGGTAAAATTTGCCATGTGAAGAAAAGTATTCAACCGAATTCGCCATCTTTCGCTATTTTGTTCGTTCGCCATATGCATTTCAAACCAGGAATTGCGAACATTTCAAGTAAAAATATAGCAACGACATTCCCGGCTTAACTGAACAATTGCTTGACTACTTGTGAAGTCTTAAAATAATGGATCAAAGCAGGTTAGAATGCGTAGTTCGGCTCTAATTTGTGTTAACGGTCACAATTTTCTTTCAATATATCACGTCTTTTCCAAAAAAATTCGCTTCCAAGCTTCCCCAAAACGTTGCAGACCAAACAGACAAAGTAAATTGACAACATTTTGTTATTACAGATCGCTAAAGCCCCAAAAGCAAACAAAAATTCGCTGCGAAGTTCGTATTGTTGTGAAGTTCCGTGCAGCTTTCGACAATATTTTGGCCGGAAAATATCCGAAAATTTCGACAAAAAGACACGAATAAAACAAAGTTATACCTTCTCGTGTTCATGTGCGACTTCTTTTACGCTTGTTGGTATTTTCTTAGGCCTTTTTTGAACAGTTTTTCTTTGAGGAAATCCTTTTCAAAATGCGGGGTCAAAAATTTTGAAAATTGTGAATTTACCTAGAACATTTTCCCGCCTCAAATTCTTGTTTCTGATTGGTTCTTTTACGTTTCCTACTCCTAACCTTATGTGTAACTCAATGTACCTGTTTATCCCTTTTAAAATTGGCAGTCCCCAAGGTCCCCAACGTTGTGATGTAATCGTAGTGTGTTTCCACATTTAATTCAATTTGAAAATCTTCAAAGAAATTTTTTAACAGACTGGATGTTTTTTGCGTGCATGCTGGGCATGTTTCCCTGTACTTGTCAAGCCCCGTTTACACTATACCGGATACCTATCGGAGCAGGTCAAATTTTGCCGCTATCGATGCTCTGTAAAGATGTTTAATGGTAATGACACATATAAACATATAAAATCTGTCAGCCTAGTTGATATTTGCCGGTGATTATTGCTCCTTAAACAGCAAACGACGCTGTCGTGACCGAGGTCGTGACGAGTGAATCCGGTATAGTGTAACTGAACGCGGCCTTATCCATTCAAGAGCTACAAAATTACCAAAACAAGTAAAGAAATTTCACTCAAAAATTCGAATATTTGCTGAAAAATTACATCTACATTCGTCGTTTAAGAGTTCGCCATTATAATTATGAAATGCCGTTCTTAGAAAAGCGGAATTCGCTATCCAAGTATGGTAAAAATATCGCCATGGTTTTTGTACCCAATGTTGTACAAAATACTCAGAAAAATACCTTAGAAAAACACCCAAAACACTAATACTATTTGAATTTTACTAAATCATTAATAATTATTTTATTGTTATCAATAGCTAAGTCTATGAATAAAGTAGGGATAAAATTGAGACAACTTCGAATACGCAGCGAATTTTAAATCGTGTTTTGCGGTCTCAATTTTCGCCTAATACTTATTTTCAGCTAACTTTTGTTCTCTGAGGTTATCCTAAACGTTGAAGACCAAACAGATAAAGTAAAACAACACTATTCTGTTGTTACGGTCGCCAAAAGCCTCCAAAGCAAACACAAATCCGCCGCGAAGTTCGTATTGTTGTGAAATTCCGTGCAGCTTCCGACAACATTTTGGCCGCAAAATATCGGAAAATTTCGACAAAAAGACACGAATAAAACAAATTTATACCTTCTGGTGTTCGTGTGCGACTTCTTTTACGCTTCTTGGTATTTTCTTCAACCTTTTTGAACGGTTTTTTTCTTGGAGGAAATCACTGTCAAAAGCGGGGTGAAAATTTTTGAAAATTCTGAATTGGCCTAAAATATTTTCCCGTCTCAAATTCTTGTTTCTGATTGGTTCATTTTCTTTTCATACTGCTGACCTTGTTGTTTAACTCAATGTACCTATTTGTTCCTGTTACAACTGGGAGTCCCTGCTGTTGGTCCAGTTCAGTAAAAGTGGTTGGTTGTAATCATCGCTTCCGAGCCTTATGTTTGAATGACTTGTTTTCCCTTTTCTTTCCTGTTTTCAACTTTTCTTTTACGGTGTTTTGTGGGTGCTCCTGTCGTCGTTTCGAAATTAAAAGTGCGCGGTGGAGGCATAAAGTTTTACCAACGGTTTCTTTTTCCCGCTCATTATTCTCATCTCTGATTGGTGGTATTCAACCACGTGCACTTTCAAAATTGAAACCTCTTTGAAACCTACTTGCAGCGGATTCCTTTTTGTGTAACTTCATGTAAGCCTACTTGAAAGTAGATTTTGTACTGAGCCCAAGTTATTTGTACAGAAAACGTTGTCATTTTAGCATTTTTCCAATACTTTTGTTTTATTACTACATTCTAATAATGTCAAACTCTAAAAGGAAAGTTATTATTGATACAGACGCCGGTGTCGACGATGCGCAAGCTTTAATAATAGCTTTAAGCAAAGAATTTTCCGACCATGTTGAAATCATTGGGATCACATGTTGTTCTGGAAACGTGGGAGTCGATCAAGTTTCTGTCAATGTTCTGAAAGTTCTGACTGCAGTTGATCGACTTGATATCCCTGTGTATGTTGGGGCTTGCAAGCCATTAATGCGTGAGTATTTGCCATCGTTTTGTAGTAATTCTTACCAGGCTTTTTGAACAATTTGTTTCTTTCACAGTTTTGCTTGTTAGAAGTTAGAACTGTTTGTATGCTACATATTAGAACTTGTTTAGTACACCCCAGTGCACTCTGCTTACATATTTTATTCTAATACTACATGGTTTTGCTTGCTTATGCTTAACGAGGCGATTTCAATTGTCATGGTGTTCTTGCTAAAGTCTTGTCCTCTCAAGCGAAATAATTTGGAAGTAGACAGAGTAGAATAAGTAGGAACACTGGTTGCTTTGCCACCTAATGGTTCATCAGCCTTTTTTTCTGTAAATGTGCAGCTGTGGAGCTTGATGCTGCACACTACCATGGTTCTGATGGCTTGGGTGATGTGAAGGACATACCGGAACCAGATCTGAATCAGCTGCAGAAAGAACATGCCATTAACTACTTGGTACGCATTGGTCAAGAACACCCGAAGGAAGTTACCTTGCTTACAATTGGACCCTTGACAAACATTGCGCTTGCTTGCCGAATGGATCGAAACTTTGGTCAGAACTTTAAAAGTCTAGTTATAATGGGTGGCAACTACCTGGGTAAAGGTAATGTAACAATTTGTAGTGAGTTCAATTTTCATTATGACCCCGAAGCAGCTTTGATAGTTTTAACAGAGTTCACATGCATTGTAACATTGATTGCATGGGAGCTTTGTCTTAACTATACAATGGATCACAAGTTTATGGAAGATTGCTTAAACCAGGGAACAGTTCGAAGTGAATTTATTAAAAAAATTGCGGCAAAGTCTCGTCAAGCGCACCTCGAGCAACAACGAGGAATGCCAGAAGAGTATGTGCCTTGTGATGAGTTTGCTGCAGCAGCCATTGTTTGTCCTGAGTTGATTTTAAAGAAAAAGAAAGTTTATGCAACTGTCGAAGTCTCGGGGCAATACACGCGAGGGGAGATGGTTGTTGATTGGCGTGGTATTCTGGGCAAACGGAAGAATGTTGTCCTAGTCACTGAGCTTGATATAGAAAAGTACAAGTCTATTTTTAAAAATGCATTGCAGTAAGTTCTTTGCATCAATCAGGCAATGAAATGCAATTTTATAATTTAGAATACCATCAAAAGTTGTAAAAAAACTATTGATTTCATATTTTGTTGGGGTAACAGTTAACTACATAATTGATAGTGTGAAACTACTGGAAGGTTCTTACCAGTTAATAGCTTAAAAATGCCTTATCAAAATCATACTGAACTAGCATCAGTGTTTAAGTCATTAAATACAACATCATATAAAAATTAACATGCAAATAAAGTCATGATGAATAAAGAACCACTTTATTTTTTTCAAAATTTTATACTAACAGCATCAATATATCAGTCTTCGTAAGCCACTTTCCAAACCTGAAATACATAAAACAACGAGATTGGTATAATTTTACAATCTGGATGGACTCTGTGCTTCATAAAAATTGATCACCTTCATTTTTAACAATTCTTTTTGTGTTTTTAACTGTTGCAAATTTAGAGTTTCAATAATTTAAACTTTCATACCTACTGTAATTTCTTGCTTTAATGGCCAGGTCCAGAAAGACTTTTGTCCATGAATTTTCTTTTTACAAAACACATCCACCACTAGAATATTAATAACCCATACAGCATTTTTAAACTTACAAAGAGCATTACATTAAGATGCGAGGTTTTTGACTGTCACGATCAGGCAATGTTTTAACTTTTTAACACTTCTGAGGCGGCAAGCATAATACACTATCATACCTTGGAGGGTTTATTTGTTGCTGGGTCAAAAACTTTGTCAACAAGTCTGGAACCAAGCTCTTGCCTCATTTGCGATATGTATTGACGCATTTGATCTGGAAAAAGCACAATTCATATTACCCACTGAAAAGAGAGAGTTTGGCCAAAAGTTACGAGACAATCATCTACCCTTGGACAGAGTAAAATGCGATGAGACTGTCGGATAAAGCTATGGTGGGCTGTTGTGTTTGAGCGTAATACCTCCTTCATGTCTAGAATTGGGCTTCTGATACATTGCATTCAGTGGGAATTTTGCATCACCAGGAATATCAAAAGCCAGTAATGCTAGGGTTTGCAATTCTTTCTTGCCCTGTTCTTTTGATTGACACTAAAATAGATGAGTTCCACTGATATCCAGTTGTACTCAACAATTTTATAATGGATCATTACTCTAGTGGGTAACATGAATGAACTGCAGGGTTAAAAGAAAAGAGATTTGTTGTACCTTCTGTAGTTTTTTCAAACATTCTGTGATGTATAATGTAAGGTAAATGAGTACTCGATCAGCCTCGCTCTAAAATGGGTACACATAACGTAACAACAAAAACTGCAAAATTTTGGTTCTCTTATCAGGTTTGAGAATGCAGACCTTGATTTCATAGCTCTTGAAGAATATATTTGCTTTGAAATAATAAATGGCTTCTTCAATTATATCTGTTGAACCATCTGTGATAGAGAAATTATATTCACGCATTAACAGGCAAGACTTTCTAAAGACAAGTAAAATTGTCTGACATTAGAAAGAGTAAAACAAGTAAGGGGGCCACATAGCAAGGGTATTGCCATTTAATGGTTTTGTCATTATTTAATAAAATTTGGGGAGAAAATGCGATATACCTGCTTAATAAGGCCTTGTTTACACTATACTGGATTGCTACTGGAGCGGGTCAAATTTACAGCTATCGATGCTCTTTAAAGATTTTTAATCGTAATGACACAAAGAAATATCTGTCAGCCTACTAAACATTTGCTGGATATTATTCCTCCTTAACATCAAACGAAGATATCGTGATGAGTGAATCCGGTATAGTATAAATAGGGCCTAAGTTGGCATTGTTTTGCCTTGTTTAAAGAAAAAAACATATTACTCCCCCCTGCAATTTCTTCAACAACCATACAACTAGCACAAAATTCTACTAGTATTATTCATTATATTAAAATCTTAAAGGTATTTCCAGCATAAGAATACCTAGAACACGTATTGGTCAAGTTCGAGAAATTCGTGTTAACAAAAGAACCAATACTATAGTGACTTTCACAAAAATAACGACAAACCTCCTTGGGGAGCGGGCCCTTTGATTTTCGTATTCAGTGGCAACAACGCCATATTCCCCAAGGAATTGGGCGCTGAAAGCGAGGAATGATAAGCCTAGAGTACAAAACATTGCCTTTGTTAACTAAAGAAAAGAATTAAAGCTCAGTTACTAGCAAAACATTCTACTTACAGGCATATTTTGACAAGAAAGCTCACTTCCCGGTGTACGCCTTGCTTTTTTTGGAAAACACAGACAGAACTACGGAAACGGAAGTAAAATGCTTCCAATTTTTAAAGTGGCTGACGTCATTTTATGAATAATTTGATTAAAATTTTACTCTGTCTAACGCACAAACGTCGAACTATTTTGGTCGTTAAAAGAAATTATTTCTGTCTGATGCTAGACAATTTAACTTGTCGAGCATAACGCTACTTGTTTTACTCACTGAGCTACTTCACTCAGCGATTTTGCTTCACACACGCCAAGAAAACGTCATTTCAAACCAAAATCCCTATACTACCCTAAGTATCCCTTACCGTATATTCTCAAGTCACCTCAAGTATCCCTCACGACTCAAATTTCCCGCTTCTTTTCAAAATTTCAAAAAGTTTCATGAATAATGTTTTCAAGAATATGTTTACTTTTGAATAACGAAACACGAAAAGGCTAGCTGGGATTAAAACAACATTATGGAGAAGTTTACGCAAGCTACAACAAAGAAGTAGCTCAATTTCCCTCCAAAAACTCGTAAAACTGGCGAAAACACCGAGAATTTTTGGTACACCTTCGGAGCCATTATTTAATAATTCTTTTGGGCTACCACCTTCATTGCTTGAGGATTCTTTGCGAGTACTTGCCGACATGAACGAAAAAAGTATGGATAATGCTGATAAAGACTTGGGCTATTTCAGAAACGGAAAATGTGCAGGTATATGTATGTCTTAAATAGTCTGTTGAATTGTTATTGTTTCTATCATTTTATTGCCCCTGATTTTACTTGCTTTTATTGCTCCTAATGTTGGTTGTTCTTGTTATACAAACTTAAATATAAATTTATGCTCCTTTTGTAGAGTTCATATTTAGATTATGTGATACACTAGAACAGCCAGCCGAAGCCAGATACGTTGCTGTGGAGATTTATGACAGGTTCGTTTACTTTCGTTTGTATAAGTGCCTACAAATAATGCAGTTTTTTCGTCAAAGACATTGTAATGCTAACGAAATCTGTTTTTGGCCACCTCAAAATAATGTATTTCTGAATTCTTGGGTTAGTCTCTTGTATATTGATTTTCTGCTGTTTTTTTATGTTTCTTTATTTTATATCAAAATAAAAGACGAATTAAAACTACAATAACAAAAAAAACTTGAATGCATACTTTTAATACAAGAAGTTTAAAGAGTAAAAACGGCCGCAAAATGGTTAAATTCGTTGTCCTGACCTTGCAGTTCCAGTCTGGTGAGAGCGTAGTTTCGACAGCCTTTATAAATGGCTCTAGCTACGTGAACCCTTTGTTTTAGGTTTATGGTGAAACATATTCGTAGTTTGTTCCAATTTATTCAAACCTCATCGGCCGTGGACAAACTCAAAGATTGGGATGAAGTTGAGGCTAGAATTAAAACACAAATTCCTCTCAGATTGTTGTCTTGTTTACAGTTAGCTAGCAAGCTCTCTTCACATTCCAAGGTATGTTTTGTCTTTTCATACAAAATCTTCATGGATTTAAAATATCTATATCGAGGTCAGGGATTGTACATATTAATAGTAATTGAGTTATTTAAAGAAGATTTGTAATTTATTTTCTAATGCCAAGACTTGAACTTCATGGATTTAAAGGTTCTGTGTCGAATTCAGGGATTGCACGTAATTATTATTCTTACGAGCCTCAACGGGCGAGCAGTTTTGTCGACAACTATTTGTCGTTGATTACTAAACGCTGTCGACAACTAAAAATAGTCGTCTGTGAAATTAGTCGTTGACAATTAAATTATCGATTTATAGCGGTCCTCAACAAACGAGTTTCCCGTTTTTCTGAGGGAAACTCGTAGCTTACCGACAATTACTTGTGAGGGACAAGCAACATTTTCACGTGCGTGAGAATACTACAATCGCTCCAAATAGTTCTCGACAACTTTTGGTAATCGACAACAAACAGTTGTCGACAAAAAAAAGGCTCGTCTGTGGAGGTTCTAAGTCATGTAAAGGAGAATTCTAATATATCTTATTCAAAAATGTCTTCATGAACGTAAGCCTTGTTTTCATTCATTAGTAAAGTACTTTACGTATTGAAACTATTTTCCTTCTTTAGTAAAAGTTTCTCTACTGTTTCTTAGGCTCTGACTGCAAGTAGAGTACGGAGATTCCTCAGTTCTATAGATCATCATTTCAGCAAAAATAGTATCCTCAAATCAGAGCTGAGAATTTTGAAAACTCTTGATCATTGCCTGCCTGTCAACACCCCCCTTACCTACGTGGAAATTCTACTGGAGATCTTAGGTTTGTTTATAGTTATGGCTCGTATGTTATAGTGAGACAACGTATACGTTTTAAAATGCTTAAAGCCTGGTTCTCATATGTTGCCCAATGTCGGCGACGCTTCTGCGACTTTTGTTCTTGATCATCAGAGAAGGAAATTATTAGAGCTGGACAAAAGCCTTCACACATGACGGATCAAGGACAATGAATGTCGCAGATCATCGGCGACAAATGAGAACCAAGCTTAAATGTAAGTACAATTTCATTCTATTCCCTGATTTAAGGGCGGTTTAGAAACAATCACTATATTGTCCCTTTTTTGGGGGACACCTTGTATGTTGTGTTTCATTGCTATAATCAGCCAATGGCGAAACGTGTTCATGCAGTTAAATAACTGATGACTTGATTTTTTTCATACTAGGTTACAATGCATGCACGCAAGTGAAATTCTTCCATGAGATTAGCGTGAAATTACTTGATCTGGTCTACATTTTGCATGAGGATATCTATACTAAACTTCTTCTGATTGCCACTGGTGAGACGTGCAAATCTGAAGACTTTCGACACAATTTAGCTGTTTTGGCTGCTGATTTTATGTTACTTGCAACTGCTATCATCGCTGCTGCATCGTTCATTGTTGATCAACAAGCTAGTGATGGGGTATATGAAAGCAAAGTTGTAGATTGAATTATTAATGAAAAAATGAAACGTTCTTTCAGTCTACAGTCCTCAAAGAGCAAATTAAAAATATGTATTAATATTACAAATATGTACAAATATTATACAAATATTTCAACCGGAGAACGTTTCATTTTAGTTTTGCTATTACATATAAATATTACAAATAATTATATATTATTTTACATTATATTATTTTATTTTTATTACTACTAATTATTATTACTTATTATAATTATTATGAGTGATATTATGTAATATTATATTATACTACGTATTAAAATATATCATATTAATATTACATATATGTACAAATGACGCTTCATTTTTTCGTCCTACTTAGTCCTGTTTGCACATCCACTATTTTTTTCTCTGGAATTTAAGTATTATTTCTAAAGGAAAAATTTACACAATCACATTTACAAATGACTTTTTTCTTATTAGATTGTTGCTCACTTGTCAAGCATCACTCAAATACCAGAAGCTGATATTATGGATTTTGCCGCCATAATTGTTGAGAAAGCGATTCATTGAACAACTATTTACTTAAACTGCTTTGGTAAGCTTGTAAAGGTAACTCTAACTGGTACATCAAGGACAAGGTATGTCAGTATATACTATTGTTGCACTTGATAAACTTGTGCAGGGTTAAACAATGATATGCTAGAAGGACAAACAATGGAAAAACAAAGGACATACTATACTCTATTTATTGAGTCATTACAACGATTGCGAGACAGTCATTGTTTTCACCTTCGTTAGTTCGCGCAGTGGTTCACCCCTTTGCAATTAAGCATGGTTTGACTATGTATTTTTGTCGAATATGAACTGCTTTTTTCTCAAGAATTTAACGTCTGCACGTAATCTAACTGAGTTTAGGTGATATTTTAAAGCTGAACTATTGTTTCTCAAACCGCGTTAAATGTTGAATTCTTGAGAAATACAGTATTTTTATTTTAAATGCGAGGAGTTATATTTGACTGTATTTTGAAGTCTATCCCTTCCTTTTTTTTTGAGGGGGAAGGACTAACTTTCAAAAATTGACAAGCTTTCTAATGAACGATACAATTATCAAAATCATATAATTATTGTAGTGAATATTTAAATATATGTATATTATTCTTAATACGAAGACATCAGACTAATATGCTAAGTAATTAACATTTGAGTGGTATATTTACAGCAAAAAGAAACACGACTAAGGTCCAGCCAGGGCCGTAGCGAGGGGGGGCGCGCGATGGGGTGCTGCACCCCCCAAGAGTAGACCTGTCGGCAAAATTGGGTCGAATTCACAGTTATCGGTAGGATATGGGCTTCAACAGGACTTTATTCGGAGTTGTTGGTACTTGGTAGGATCTAGAGTCTACTGGCAAGGACACGGTATTGCGCCTAGTATATGTTGGATAAGAGACAGGAGGGTTTTGATATATCACAGACGCAGTTGCAGCCCGCGTTTACCAAAGTTAAATTTGACAAAAACTGAAAACGCTCTTTTACAACGGCTGAATCCTTTCTGCGTTTTGACGTTCATTCATGTAGTAAATGGATACCCTAATACGGAAATATTAGTCTAATAATTAGATGTACACCTAATCGGTCGGCAATTGTGGATAATAAACAAGACCAGTGAAAAAGTAAGAGGATAAAACTGGACATTTGACGATGACTACCGGCTATAGCATGATAAGTATCAGGCTGCACCGCGTAAGAAGAGAAAACATATTAGATTCGATATTTAATAAATGAATTTGAAATCGCGCACTTAATTTTTTTAACCATTTCTGAAGATAACGTACACTGCTGCAGTTGACAAATGACTACACCTAACAAAAAAACCACGTCCAATTTGTCGGCAAAACTTAGACTTGCACTCCCCCCCCCCCCAAGGGGATGTGCTCGCTCCGGCCTTGGGTCCCGCAGACAGGAGTTCACCGAGTTATGTCT
>JAODVQ020197741.1:0-14179 GCA_025400075.2 Phenganax stokvisi
CGGAACTGAACATTTTCGAGCCTCAGCCGATGGCCTATTTCAAAACAACCCATTTTGGACGAGCGAGTTTACTTGCAAACAGCGTGCAACACACGTTTCTAAAACGTGCATAATAAAACGCATACAAAGGCACAAGCAGACGAAACAATTTTGAAGTAACTTGATCGATTGAGGCGATGAAGCAACATTGTAAAAATATATAGTTTAGATGTTTTAATCTTACTGCAGCGTTGTTAAACTTGGTAGATATCCTCTGCATTACAATATATACAGAGTCCTGCAGTTGCGCAAGTATTTGTTATGCACGCAGCGATAAGATTATCAAATTTGTAGAATTCTGCGTATTCTTTTAGTGATCGATGATGTTTTCAAAGATTTGATGAAGTGCCAAGTTATTGCGAATCACGACCCAAAATATGATGAACTGCGAAATACCCAATGGCGTAAAATTGATGACATCTTTAAATCGTGCTGCAAATTCCAACCCAACTGCAGACCGACAGCCACGCAAATATTGAATTTACTAATGAAAAAGAAACTGAACCCCCCAAAGCCCACCATCCTAACCGAAGAAGGTAACACTCGTTTTTTCTAGACAACATGCATATAGTAACAAATGCATAAAGCACAACATCCCCCACACATATAGTTTCCCACATGCTCTCCTTCATTGCAACATTTTTACAAACTTTACTTTGTACAACAGGAAATGTCATCGAGCAAGGGAAGGTCACTGACAAGTCTTCTGTTGACTTAACACATTTCAGTGACAACAATTGTACAATGGTAAGTTTCCAAAAACTTATTTATTGATTAACCATGAAAAGCGTCATCACATGGCTGTACGTCTGAACATAATCGGAAAATCAAGCAAATACATATAATTTTGAATAATTTAAAACTAAAACCGTCAAATAGTGACAATCACTTTATAACTCACATAATTTTGTAGGATCCCCAAACGTCTGGTCCAACTGGTCGTTTGGAGGGAATAGTAGAGCATCAAAGCGAAAACAGAACCAATAAGGTGGGGACGGTCGTTTCTTTAAAAACCAAAATTTTTTATTATTCTGGAGATTTTGCATGCAAGCAAAAAACTAATGTATCTTAATGATATACATTTTATAGAATTTAAAAAGAAGCAAAGAAAGTGATGGGCCATCTGCAAAGCGAAAGGTTTTCAGTCTAAAAATTGATAATGAAGGTACTATAGCTTTACTAATGGAATATGGTACGCACCAGTTCAGTTTTATCCATGGAATGGTCAACGTCGAACAAAGTAACATGAATTTAAGGTTGACTATTGCAAACTATTTATCTTATTTTACATTAGGAAAAGTGAAGAGACAAAAGTTGGCTACCGACGTCCCTGTAATCGACTTAACTGATCCCAAAACGGTTAGTCATTCAGAGAAAACTGCAGAGCAAAGAAGCAAAACAAACAACGATTTCAGTAGCATTGTACGTTTCGTCGTCGCTGACATAGGTAAGTATAAATGGAATGGCCAGTATATCGATACTTCGAAATAAACTCTTCCCAGTTAAACACTTATAGAACTTATGTATAAGCAAAGAGAGAGTTTCGTCAACTAAAAAGCGAGAGACATTCAGTCGTGGTATTGAAAATGAAGGTACTGTAAATAATGTGATATATTCCTTTTTAAGTCTCACAACAAACTATAAACCTCTTGCACATGTACTACCAACCTCAGTGTTTGAGAGTTTGACGTTGTTGGTTAACGGTTAGTTATTCAATGGGTACAATATTTCTCTTTACAGAAGAAATCACGAGAAGACAAAGGATGGCAACCAAAGTGACTTCCACCATCCGAACAGAAGAGCGACAAAGCAAGAGTGGAAACAGCAAGTTTAGAATGGCAAGTTCCTCATCCAAATCGTTCATTTGTTAATCACCAATTTCTGCACATATCCTTTTTGAAAAATTTTAAACATTCATTGCATTTATAGCATTTGAATATAGGCAAAGAAAGTGATAAGTCATCACCAATGCAAGATAACTATCTTGAAAACAACAACCAAGGTATATACATATATCTACATATATATGTATACAACTTCAATCACCTGCTGATCGTCTCGCTCGCTTGTGAGGTGTGAAACTACTAGTAGCAATAGTTTTGTATTGAAAATAATCAAATTCAATATATACATATATATACATTATATATATATACAGTGATTGTCAAAAACGTTGTCCTCTCGCAGTATTACAATATATTCGTCACATGATACATTAGTATGCATCAACACGCACAAGATTTTTACGAGTTTTATTAGAGTTTTATTAACAGCAGTATGCTTAAACCTTACTCAAACGATTTACGATGGCGAATGATATATCAACGACTTTTCTTTGGAAAAAGCTTTGATGCCATTGCTTCAGAGCTGTTTGTTTGTTCAAAAACAGTTTCTTGAGTATTTGAAAAATTTTTGTACACCGGTGATGTCAAGCCTTGTCTTCTCGCTAGACCAAGTGGAAGCTCATCATTAATTCCTCAAGAAGAGTATATCATAATGGACTGTATCCTTGAAACGCCGCAAATCCAACTGCAGGAAATCGCAAATCAAATTATTGCCTCTACTGGTTTGGAATTTGGTCTTAAGACATTGTGTCGGGCCTTCACAGGCTAGGAATAACGCGTCAGAAAGTGCAAAACTTTAGATTTTAATTTCTGTAAAAATGTCCAACTGGCTATGTTATCAAGAGAACCTAAATTGTTTAACTATGTTTTCGTCAATTCCGGACATACTAGCTGTTTTGCCTCTTTAAACAACGTCCACACTTGTGCTAAACGTGACAGTATTTATTAATGCCTCGTACATTTGCAGATATGAAGAATTGCGCTTCAAAGACAAGAGATTCTCAGAGATTGCAGCTACTCACGATAGCAACCTCATTACTCAATTATTGCTGCGATATTGAGTGCAGGGCTGATAGCAGTGACAATTTTGAAAAGTCCTAATGAAACTTTCAATGCTCAAGCTTTTGTTTCATACCTTGAAGAAAAGCTTCTGCCTGGAATAAATATATTTAACAGGGAAAATCCTCGATCTGCTATTGGCCTGGGTAAGATTTAGCATGCACCGTGTTAGTCTCTCGCGCATCCCCTCTAACTCGCTTCACTAGCGTTCATGAGCTACGAGGGGCTGCTAACCGCAAAGACACATTCCATTCCCGATTGTTAGCCAATCACAGCTGTGCTCTTAAAAATCCAGAGCGGTCGCCCCAAAAACTGTCTATTTTAAAAATAAACAAAATGGCAACGAACGAAGCGATAGCCGAGATGGCATCGGTCTTTAATATTAATGAGTTAAATAACGTCCAAAAGGTGGCGATTTCATAATTTGTTGGTGGAGATCAAGATATTTTTATTAATTTGCCTACAGGATATGGTAAATCTATAATTTATCAGTCTTTGCCATTAGTTTACGATAAAATATCAAAGTCGCGTGGTCACATTGTGGCTGTTGTGTCACCACTGATAAACTTGATAACAGACCAAGTCAAGTATCTTGACAGCCTTGGTGTTGGTGCAATTGGCCTAACTGCAATTGAACGAGAAGAAGAACGAAAGCTTGTCGAACGAGGAGAGTATTCGGTCGTTTACGGAACACCTGAAGCTTGGCTCTGCAACGAACGCTGGAGGTCGATGTTAAGTAATGCAACGTATTCAAAAAAGTTCTGTGCCATAGCAGTCGATGAAGCTCATGTCATTAAGCAATGGTAAGCCAACAACATACAAATGATTTACCATTGGCACATTATGAAAGTATTCGACAAACTGTCACTTTGACACTGCGTATATAGCATTTAAACCCCGATGCATTGTGTTAATTTATTATGTGCTATGCCAGACAATTTTATTTCCCAACAGAAATATCTTGGCATTCATAATTAAATATTAATGAGTTTAAATGTCAGGTTCTTAATAAGTATTTGATGATTTTTAGGGGTACATCATTGAGTAAGAAGGAAGCACCATTTAAGGAATTTTATTCTCGGTTCCACGAATTAAGAACTTTGGCTCCAATTGTGAAGTTTATTGCCTTGACTGCAACCGCCACTGAAACCACAAGAGATGTCATATATCATGTACTGAAGATGACATCACCATATGTTATTTATGAAAGTCCAAATAAAGCAAATATCACTTACAATGTTACATATATGTCAAAAGATATAGATCTGGATCAGCATTTTGGATGGCTAGTGGATGAACTCATTGCAAATCAAGACAGTTGTGACAGAACAATAATTTATTGCCGGACAATTAAGCAATGTGGTATACTATATGGAATTATGAAGGGACTGATTGGGAAGCATATGTATATTGGATCAGATCCAAAAAAATATTGTAATTAAAATGCTACACTCCTGCACACCTGGATTGAATAAAGAAAACATTTTAAATTCATTTAGTGATGAATAGGGAAGTATCTGTGTGTTGATAGCAATGATAACGTTTGGAATGGGCGTAGATTGTAAAGGTGTTAAGAGAGTAATTCATTTGGGACCCTCAAAGAACATTGAATCTTATGCACAGGAGACTGGACGAGTTGGAAGGGATGGGAGCCAATCAACCGTGTATCTTCTGTACAATGGAATGTTGTTAGCTCATGTTGAAAAAGACATTAAGTTGTACATAAAGAGTGATCATTGTAGACGTGACACGTTGTTGAAACATTTTCAAGCTAATTTAACTAGTCCATCTCTGAAACACTTATGTTGTGCATCCAAATGCGTGTGTGCATCCAAATGCGATTGTGGTTTGCCCATAACAGAATGCCAGCAATTTGCTTCTTTTCCAGCTGTCACAAAAATCCAGTGCTATATCCCACAAAAGTATAGACAAGTATCATGTCACCAGAAGGAGATGATTAAAGAAAAATTAATAGTGTATCACAAAAAAATAGCAACACAAGTTTTGAGGACAACTGGAAATGAGAATCTATATATTCTCACA
The DNA here is from genome assembly GCA_025400075.2 of Phenganax stokvisi. Lineage (NCBI taxonomy): Eukaryota > Metazoa > Cnidaria > Anthozoa > Malacalcyonacea > Clavulariidae > Phenganax > Phenganax stokvisi. The sequence continues at coordinate 4,986 of JAODVQ020197741.1, forward strand.
GATATTGCTTTTGTGATCGGTTTTTCCGAAATTCATATTCAGCAAATTATGGATAATGTACAATGCCTGTTTGTTTTAGAAGATGTCTACAATTTTGTTGAAATATGGGATATAAAACATGCTTACAACATTTTACAAATAGTTGGTAAAGTGTTTGGGGACTTGGATTCTGATTTCTGCCCTGAAAACTTGGAACGGTTAGAAATGGATGATACGTGGTCAGAGGAATGGGATGCCTTCATTGAGGATGAAGATCTTATTGCTATGGCAGCTGAAAATTTACCAGAAGTGGAACACTCATGTCAAGTTTACCTAAATCTACCATGGGAAAACAATGAGTACATGGTTGAACAGGAATATGATGTATCTAATGCATCATCTGCTGATATTTCTGAAAATTTTGAAATACTAAACTTTACAGATTAATATGAATTTTAACATTCTTACTTTTATGTATATTACTTCCTTAACTGGAACAGTTAAACCTTGAATGGTCAGCTAGGTATGTCTCTCTGAAAATTCTACATGTCAGTTATCAAGCATTCAAACCAGAAGAAACATTTTTCTTGTGTTTTTGGATCCACTTGAATATCTCAGACAAATCTAAGTCTTCAAGTCTGTTTCTCTTGAAGTTAGCAAACTCAACATAAGCTCTGCCAGAATCATGAAAGGTAAACACATCAGTTTGGTTTAATTTTTCTACAAGCTTGTCGATATCTTTGTCAACCATGCTTCGGCCATGTGAACCAGAACTGACAGTGCGGTTAATCGATGCATCAATGTTATTCATGATTGATCTTGTGGAACTCTCTGCCTTGCAAATTCTTGACACAGCTTTCTCAGATACATTTGGTCCCAAGTTCTTGATTGCTTGTTTGACAAAGTTGTTGCTATGTTCAACATCCAAGTCTAGCGGAATATTTTTACCAGGCTTGCAAAAGTTGTTTACTTACCTATTCCATGTAAATCGTTCACTGTCACGCTTGGAGAGCAGAGGATTTGTTAGAAAAAACTGATACAAACACTCCAAGGCATATTTGCTATTACTGCTATCTTCCTGGCAATGTAGCATTATGTACTTATACTGACGCATAATTCTTTCCCCGTCACCTTCACTGATAGCATCTAGGAAATTTTGAAACAAAAAGCCATCTGCTAACAGAGCTGTGTTGTAATTATAAAGATCATCTTTATTTCTAGCAGGTCTGGATAAATCTGGTTTGGTTGGTGACAATTCACACGATTGATCAGGAACGTTTACTGGAGGGTCATGTGAAAGTTCATGGCTTCTTCTGCACTTGTCATTGTATTTGAATGACTTTTTACAACCTTCAAATCTGCATGGGAATCTTCCATTTGATGTTTGCTGTTGATTCAGAGCATTTTTCTTTTCTTGTAGCAAGACAATGCCGTCAACCATTTGCTTTGCAAAATCTTGATCAAAAATAAATTGATCAATAACTTTAGCTGAAAGATCTAGCAACAACTGTAACTTATCTGCTTTGCTAAGCGATCCTACATTATGTAGAAGCAGTGCGTTGGGTGATGTGTCAACTCCGCTGTTAAGATGCAGAACTTTCATTGATGCGGCAATCACTCGGGACTTCAATAGAACAATGAAAAAATCTTGGTTGGCTCGATATGCAGTTTTTGGGTCACTTTTAACATTTCTGCGATTGATTAGGGTACGGTCTGAGAACATGGTGCAACTTTCATCATCTGACTTGCAGCTGTAGAACCTTTCATATATTAGCTAAACATGACAGAAAAAAACTGTTAAATACATCAACCTGTACAAATTGCTTTGTTACTTGATTTTCTAACAAATGGACTATAATACTTATACAGACAAGATCTCATACTATAATGGGCTAAATAAGTGAAATATGACCATTAACATGTAAGGCTGTTTAGTGACAAGGAGTGGCAAGGAATGGAATGCTGAAGTGCACGGTGTTTTAATGGGTTGACAAAAGAAATGAACAGATGGTTTAGTTATTCTATTATCGCAAAGGGTCTTCCGATAACAAATAAAATTGAATGGCAGAGTAGAATAACACAGTAGCATGTAAAACTATTCTGGACCAAGTGCCCTTCTTCCGCTTTTAAAGTGCAAAACTACCTTACAAATACTTACTGACAACAACTTTACACAAGCGTGCCAGTCACCCAGCTGAAGATTTTTCCCCTCCAACCGATCTTCTGGACTATACCTATTGGCTAGAGATGATATAACATTTACCGCCCGTTCAATGCTTAACTGATCTCCGGCGACAGCTGGCCATCAAATTGGCCATTCCATTTCTAAGGTAGGTAGGTGTGGAATTCTTTCAGCACTGATAACATTTCTTCGTTTACATTCTTGTTTTTGAAGATAATTCCAAGAGGCACCTACACAAGGCATAAAACTCAATTTTTGATTGTTGCCTTTGTTTATGAAGTTCAGTAGCCTTGGTATATACCATACAAAAATATATTAATATGTACAGTAACCTCATCTATTCCAACACAAAGGTCAAATGCAAATTGTAACGATATTTCTCCAACGAGTTCCATGAACATGACAGTGTTATTAACTTTCTGTGGTGATATTTACATTTTGAAAGACCAGACAATATTCCTGCTGACACAATATTCAAATTTTGAACGGAATTTTGCGCTGCAGCCTACAGTCTATTATTTTACCCAAAATCCAAATATGAAATGTACAACTTCTACGAAAGGGTTTTCTCTAAGGTTGTTAATCACACTATGCAAGTGCAACCGCCATAAAAATCATACCTTGTTTGACTTTTTAGAAAGCTCTTTAGAGTACTTGTGCGGAATATGCATAATGCAGACCTCTTTAAGGGGTTTCAATGCATCAAAATATTCTGTCAGTATTCTTGATGTAAGAATGATGTAATCCATTCGCTGCTTCTCGTTGTTAGCCTTACTTGGAAGACATTTTATATTCTGAACATTCATAATATCTGCTGCTGGCTTTGTGCTGTCAAAATGATTTCCACTGACTCTGTTTTTGACCATTTTGTGGTTTACCCAATGAAAGTCGGCGTTCTGATTACTCATTGTCATATTGCGCCTCTCTTGATATGTATCAACGTTATCAAATGAAACAATGAAACAAGGATGAGCAGATTCTCTAAGTTTTAAAATTTTGTCACCAATACCTTTTACGCTTGCATTTATACTCTGCTCCTTTGACTTTTGAAACTCAAGCACTCTTTCTTTCTCATCTCTAAGAGTTTTAAACTCAACGTTTTCCCTTGTAATTGTTTCCTTCGCATTTGTCAGCTGGATATCATGATCAACTCCTAGACTGTCCAATTTCTCCAAGGTTGTCTTGTTTGATGTTGTCAGCTTTAATTTTGTAAACCTGTTGATGGTGGCCTATTTGGATTAAAAAATTGGCATGATTTGTTGAAATTCAAATCGTTTAGAATTGAAGCATATAGACAATAAAACCTAGGTCAAAGTCAATCTTTTCATATGCCGAACCTAATGTAAATGAGTTCAAACTAAAATGTTAAGTCATTCGCATTTTCGCACTGTGCTCGATGCGTTTAAAAAGGAGACGTTTGACGTAGCATAATCTCTAGGCAGAAATATTGCAAGGCAGTTGTCATGAAAAGTTTTCCATTTGAGAAACATTCAGTCATGACTGACTCAACGTGTATTTAGTCAACTTCAGGGGCCAATTCTTCAAAAGATGGATAGCGCTATGCACGGAACAGTGGTAGCTTAAAACCTTCGTAAAATTTGTCATATATCGCTCTAACAAAAAATAATAAACATACTAAAGGCTTAAATATTTCTTTTGTTGAGAAAAACAGACTTTTCACCATTCTTTATTCTTTTTTACGAAGGTTGAAAAAGTCCCTATTTGATCCGACGGATAGCGCCATCCATCTTCCGAATAAGCGTCCCAAGATCATCAAGTTATTCGTAGAACACATACAATTTTACTAACAAAGTTACCTCCTTCGCACCCATCTTCATTAAAATAGCTATGACACTTGCAGTGGCATTCATCGCTCCGTTCCGTTGTTTCAAAAGGATTGATCCTGCCAAAGACATACTGGGCAACCATGAGGACGACTTTACTTTCTCTTTCTCAACAGAAGCAGCAATGAGAAAAGAGTGAAATAACGGTGCCCTGGTTTTCCACTCTTCGCCAAGCGATTCCAATTTAAAGTTAGTAAGATCTTCTTTGCTGGTTTTTCTCAATAAAGATGGATTTTTTCTCGAGCAAAGAATGCTAACTTTATCTCCTAACTTGCCTAGAATTTTTGAGACTACCAAGTCACAAACTTGCAGACACTTCATAGCTGCTGTAGCAAGACGAGACGGCGAACTATACAATATAGCTTTCACCATGGCCTCGTACTGTTTATTTACCACTTTTCGCACAGTTTTAGTTGGGTATTTTATTGATATATTGATCTCAGTTGAGCTTTCTTCCGATATTCCCAATTTTACTTCACTTATTGGCGCATTCATTGAAGTTTCTTTGATAATTGCTACATTCTCCGAAGGAAAAGTTTCATCAAACGTAATCAGCAAAGAACATGCATTAGATATATCTTTACCTTCGGGCAAACGCAAAGATTTCGCAGCTCTGCTATCCTGTACATCAGCATAATTTTCTGCCTCAGAAGAGGACAGTGGTCGGAGAAGTCGCTTGAAACTTGTCTGTTCTTTATTCCCTTCTTTAAATTTTTTATAGAGCTCACTTTTCATATTTTCTACTTTATTTAAAGCGCTGTTCAACTTAAGCAGTTTACTGTAACACTGCTTTTTACACACAAACAATTTCCGAATTTCATCATCATAACATAAGTTGATATCTATGGCAAGACTTACTAGTCTGTGCAAATCGACTGGACTGTTGCCAAAAATATAAATTTTCTCTCGCGGTAAAGGACTACTTGAACAAATAAAGCAGTTTGCTGATGATCCTCTAAACTTTTTTGGTGTTCCTACCGCTTCGCCCATGTCGGATTTATTTATAGCATGCATATGTTTACATTTTGTTGCACGTGAAATTGACAACCTGCGATTTCGCGGGCAAATTAATAGCATTTTACAACAGGGAATATGATTGGTCAATTTTAAACAATCGGGAATGGAATGTTTCTTTGCGGTAAGCATCCCCTCGTGGCTGGTGAACGCTAGTGAAGCGAGTTAGAGGGGATGCGCGGGAGACTAGCACCGTGTAGCATATATTTTGAAAGCTGAAGTATAATGCAGAGTGTTGCATTACAAAGGGACTAGGGCTAGCTAGCGGCAAAATGTATTTCGGGATATGGTTGAAAAAATGGTGACAAAAACGTAAAAGCTACGTGTTTAAATGAAAGTTTGTTGAGAATTGTTGCTTTGTTGGTTGTTTAAGGAAGAAAATGGGCATAGTTCGACAATGTAAGCTGCGTTTATTTAATGATTAACATTTCCGACTTATTTGAACTTTATAGCATAGTTATATTGTAATTTGTTTGTATTTTGTAGCTTCAGATTATATACACATACACACATGTTATAATAAATCCTGAAAGCAAAACTACATTCCATGTGAAAGTCAAATCAGGGGAAACATTATCTGAAGATTTGCTTGCTAAAGTGTTTACAAAGATATAATAACTGGAATGTATGGACATTTATTTGAGTCTATGTACTTTACATGTGAGCAGTATTCCGAGCACGCTCTCCAGGTATTATATAGCTCAGTGGTATGTACACTGAAGGTTATAGCCCTCAAGATCATAAAGTCAAAAATGTGAATGCACATACCCATGCGACCTCGTAAAGATTAATGTAACTGGTAGAAGTGCAAATACGTGTTTTATGTGTTTTATGGCTTATATATAGTTACTTTACAGCGTATAAGCTGAATTATGTAACTATTTACAAGGTTTTCTAATGTATACATTATGTATATGAATATATATCGCCCTTACAACAATCATGTTTACATCCTAATCTGTCTATCCTAGCCCACCTTGTCAACTTTCTCTGTAGGAGGAAACCGGAGTACCCGGGGAAAACCTACGACTTTCAGCAGAGTGGTTGATAGACTCTTTTCGCTTGAGAAAGTTAAGTCCACACTGAGAATCGAACCCACAACCTCAGCGGTGAAAGGCGCATATCGTAGCGAAATTCTATGGGCAGGTAATTCACATCAGAAGTGAATATGCAACAGCCTGAGAGTGATGCAGCTAACAAGAGGAAGAAAAAAGGTAAAAGAAAGCAAAAAAAAAAAACAAAGGAGAAATGATAAAAAGAAAAGTGAGGGTTATAATTCAGATGACAACTGGATTATATTGAAGGACTGTGAGGATAGAGACATCGAGACCAGGTTCCAGAATGACTTTGACGATGGAGATATTTGTTGATTAGAACAAATAGTCTCATATCCAGAACTGTATAAATAATCTAATAAATAAATTTATATTGTTCTTCTGTTGAAATATATTTGATGTTGTTTTCACTGCATGGGTAGATGTCTAGCACCAGTTCCTCCAGAATGAAAGGATTCAAACTTGATTGTATATGTTTTTTAAAAATTAAAGTGGTAGCTGAGTACCCCGAATAATAATAAAGCGTTTGGGCCAATTGCAATGCTAGAACGACGGAATGCTTGTACTGTTGACAACGTTTTTACAGAATCGAAAGTGACATTATTTATATCTGAATGTTTCTGGTATCCCAGATGAAGAAACATTGTCAATATATATAATGGGAAAAATACTATTGGAAAAAAACTTACAAATACAGCTCTGTGCCAGGTGTTATAAGTGAGCTCTCATAATATTAATTTCACTGTCAACCCTGAAATATATATAAAGATAATTGGTAAATGGTACTTTATATAGTTTCCAGTTATTAGATTTTTTTCCTGGCCAGTCTCTGTGCCAGATCTCAAATATGCATAGTTTTTACCTAACCAACAGCACTGGAGGTATTGATATCTGATTTGCTAATGTCTTTGATTTTACGTTTTTTACATACTTCTTACCACTGCCAAGCCAGTTGTCCATTCCACTTGTTTTCTTGAGAAATTTGTCAAGTAGACATGGATGCAAGGAAGTGATGAAATGCAAGGCATAGTTAACTAAAAGGAGATCTAACATCATGAGCATTAACATTAACATTTTGTAATATAGTTCAATTTGCTTCAAGTAACGTCTTTAGGATAACAGTCCGGCAAACATCTGTTTGAGGCTGTTTGTCAACTTGATGTTCACTTGCAATAAAATTTTAGACTTCACACTGCTTTCTACAATGGCTGCCATCTTGATTGTTTTACCTGTTTTAAATTTTTGAAGTCATCATATTTTCTAACACTTATCGGCATAATAAATGCCATACATGTGAAGACTTACGCTGCAGAAGTGTTATTATATATTTTCCACTATTGAGCGAGTGTGAGCTTACTGAATAACTGAGCATGCAATGACAATCTGATGGGAAAGGTTACACTTCATCAGAGTAAATTTACCATTAAATTGGTGCTAGCACAACAGTTTTCATTGAGCACCAAATCAGTGTTTGTTTCAACCTGTATGGTGCTATCATACACTTGCACTAATGTTACTTTACACTAACAGAGTGTTAGTATAATTTATGCCAAATTGAGTTTATAAACACTCTCGCTTGGAGTTAAGTAACATTAAATGCAGGTAAGTTTACACTGATTTGCATACATTTTCACTTAAGTAAGTGTAAACAACACCCTATTCTATTCTACACCAGAGAAGTGTTGCCAGAACAATACTGTCACATAGAGCTACCCAAAGGCATTGTGCCATTACACTACATGGGTGTTAAATTCCAGTTACACCTAATTAGTGTAATGTTACACCTTTTTCGTGTTCCAACAACACTGTTAGATATACTGTGTATTCTTAAACAATGCTTTTTCCTACAGAAAAGGCTCCTTCCACTCAAAAGATGTCAAATAGAATTTGTATGCGCACAATTAGCATGCGTCATGAATGCAATTAGATAATTGAAGTGCAGCAAACAAAGTCTCTGGAGACGAGGCTAAATGCAATGCATCCACCAGCAAATACAAACAAGGTTTATAATACATGACATAATATATTTGCAGATTTCGGAGGGACATAAAGTGGAATTATTGTTTATTGCTTCCACTCAACTTGCTAGAAAGGAAAACAGGCAACTTCATGCTGGGGAAGAAAAATCTTTTTCATTTATCATATTTTTTTTTGAAAGTTACTTCTGTACATGCATCATTCATAGATGGTGAAGTGGCTATCAAACATAATTTGCCTATAAGAGTTTTTGTCTTGCACGAAGAAAAGTTGTTGTCAAATGGAAAATAATTCTGTACAAAAACCATTTTAAAGACAGAAACTAAAAAAACACTTTTCATTTTTGAAGAAGCGAACAATGAAAGCTATGCTGCATACACTTTTTGTTGTGATCTTTCATGAGATTTCCCCAGTTGCACCACGAAAATGCTTTCAGCTGCTGTGGTGCTTCTAGCCCTTTTGCGCCTCAGATGTGGAAATCAAGCAGTCCTACCTTGGTTTAGTCAGTTGATGTTGAGTAAAATCTGATTTCTGGTACATATGCAACATTGATTGGGGAGAGAAAGGTTATTAATGATGTTATGGTAACCCTGCTAAAGTGTTCATAATGGTATTTTCAGCACATTCTTTGTACTCAGTGATGATAAAAGATATGTAAGACGTGGGTTGTAAAGACGTTTTAATTTCAACATTCTCCAACAAACGAAAAATTCGAAAACGCAGGTATCGATGCTGGAACCTCTCACACGCAAAGTGCTCTACTATTTGAGGTACGCCACAATGGTATATCACTTGCTTCGCATGCTTTACTACCTCAGTATTTGCTCTTTTTCTCGGTATAATAGAACAAAGGATGCGCTCAATGTAAATGCATTGATGGAAGGCAATAAAAAGAATCATTTCGGAGCTTTATAAATCATGCACGTCAAAGTACAAAATAAACGGAATTTGCTGATGGGATTGTCTATATCCTGCAGTTAGTTCATACCTTAAGTGAGTAAAAATAAAGTTTTGGATTATGTATACTGAACACATGTTGCTAAATCTACGAAACAATTATACAACTATTGAAATTATAGTAATAAATTGAATACTTTATCAAGTAATCATATTTAATCAGCTCATAAGTGCAACGGTCTACAA